>VXAA01000821.1:61436-125258 GCA_013399115.1 Anseranas semipalmata | reverse complement strand
CGGTTCTGTCGGGCCGAGGGAGGAGGGAGGGTTTTTTTTAATTTTATTTTTCTCCCCGCCGCCTTGTCCGTGCTGTGTCAGCACGGGTGAGCAGCTGGAAATAAAGCAGTGCTTCAAACGGGCACAGGCAGGGGAGGGCTGGCACCTGGCGTCGCTTGCACACCTGGTGCTGAGCGCTGGTCTGCAGCACGAGCAAGCCTGTGGCGAAGGGTGCGCGTTCACGCGCGGTAGCTGGCCGTGTCCTCCTGCAGGAGAGCCTCGCAGTGCCCGTGGCTGCTGTGCTCGCACCCGAGAGGTGCCCGTGCGAGCAGTAACAGCGCGGGTTAAACGCCGCTCGCGAGCTCCAGCAGGTCCTGCAAGTGTTTTGTGTAAGGAAATGCTTCGTGGTCTGTGGGGTTTGAACTTTGTGTCTTTTAAAAATAAGGTAAACAAGTCCCGCAGTGCCCAATCTTGTTGGAAACCAAAATTGAAATTTATTGAAATAAGCCCATTTGGCAGTGCTTTGCTACTTGACAGACTGTATCCATATAATAACATACATGTAAGCCATGGTTTGAGGTTTCAGTGCTGACAGCCTGTCTAGTCAGTGTTGCAATAATTCTGTATTGCTCTGCTGAACTGAACGACACAGCTTTGCCTGTACTTGTTTTTTATCAGTTTTCTGTGCCTGTTTCAGGATTTTCCTCTCATCTTTTGAGCCAGTATTTTTCATACACTGTTCTTGCCCCTTATTCTTTTAGAGGTTAATGGTTGTTTTTTAGGCTTTTGAATTAGGATCTGGTGAAGAAATATTTTCATACCAAGAACGTTTAAGAAATGTTGGAGAGTTAGAGGTTTCAGATTGTAATAGCAGAACTGATTTTGGCAGAGGTTGCTTAACAAAACCAGATTAAAACATATTAATTAAAAACTTGAGTGTTAAGATTTCATGGTGACCTTCGCTTTCTAGTCCCAAAAGTTTCTGGATCCATGTGCATTTGGTAACATTCTGCTTTCATCATGCATTTATCACCTCGGGAGATAGGAGAGACTCTGGAAGTCTTGCTATGGTAATATAGGACGGTGTTAATTAATGGGGACTTAGGAAGAGCTGCCAAAGGGCAGAGCTCTTTCTCACACAGGACTTCATCTACCCCTTGTCACCCCTCCTGAAATTCAGTGGTGGGAGGAGCATTGGTAGGTGATGTCTCTCCCAACACGCACAGAGTAATTCCCCTCAGGGGAATATCTCTGCGGTCAATTTAATTTAACATAACTCAACACAGCTCCTAGGTGAGGTTGTGCTTTTTCTTCTTTCCTTGCTAGTTCAGTCCAACCTTCTCCTTTAGCCTGGAATTACTGTTTTATTGAGCAGCCAGAAAGTGAACTCAGTTGCAGAACTGATCCAAATGAAAATTAGCCTCTCATCTTCCGTAGTCTCTAGCTGTTTCTGTTGTGTGATCTGGTCTGGTTTACACTTTGGCCCCTTAGTGTTGTGGGGAAGATTTGGGCAGCAGTGAGCAGCCTGGGTGGAAGAGCGATGTTGTTATTGTCAAATGAAGGTTGAAGGGCAAAGTTCTACCCCACCCCGGGACTGTTTGTAAAGCCACACTGTGTGCAGTTCAGCAGATTATGCGGATAACCAACCTCCTGGCCAACAGGGAGGAGAAAGCTCTTTTGCCTTGGTCAGGTCCCTGACCTGGTTCACAGTAAAGCCTTGCAACCAGCTGTGCTGGCACAATCACAGAGGAGACGGAGGGACGGGAATCCGTGGAGCGGTGGTGAGGAGACACGCATCAAGGCTCTGCTGCTGGGAAGATACGCTTAGGAACGTGAGAGAACCTTTAAAAGAGCCAAGAGACTTTTTTTACAAGTATTGATAATACTTAATGGAGAATCAAACTTAAATTTCAATAAATTATTTTTACTGCAATACAGTTTGAATAGATAAAAGAAAACTACTAGCCTAAATTTAAATCCCTCACTTGAATACATAGAAAGTCCAGGGACTAATTCTACAGTGACCTTATAAAATATGGCTGTTTTCCGTGATGATAAATTAATTAAAGCATCCTCGTCTTTGTTTAGAACAAAAACAAAAATGCTTGTAAGGGTTCCTACTTTCTGTCTGTTATTAGTCTTCAGCTTTTTTAAAAAAACCACACGTGTACAACCTAAGTAGAAAACTTTCAGTCAGTTGTTTTGGATTAAATTAAATTACTTGCTGGTATCAAATGAATGATAATTGAATGAAGAAGGAAAAACAATCATGAATATAGCAGACAGCCTCTTTAACCATGCATGTACAAGGGGTCAGGTCTTAGTGTTTGTTCCAAGCCTGGGTACAGGACCTTCTCTGCAGCACCAGTTTTGTTACTTTTCAGACTTCTGATTATACAGACGCCTCTTGAGGTGTATATTTTTAGTGACCGTGATGTCCCGTCTACACTTAAAAACAAGAAGAGAGAGCTTTTTGGATGCAGAATAGTTAGTACTTATTTCCTGAGAACATAAATTCTGTTCCTTACAGTTTTCAAATAGTGAGCAAGTCAGCACTTTGTTTTAAGGGAGCAGCAGCAGCGTGCTTGGCAGACTTCTCTTTAAGGTCTTCTGGGTACCCTAGCAAGAAGCCCATGGGTAGCCTCAAGGTCTGAGGGATCACTCTATTTTGCTATCTCCATGGCTTAGAAAGCCACGCAGGTTTTAGCAGTCATGCTTATCCTTGAAGCTGCAGTTCTTGCTTAGTCTACGTGAGGGGATTTCCCAGGTGGTATTCTGAGCATAACCATTGCCTGCTTCAGATACCAGCATTGCATTCAGGTCCTTGGCAGTGGAGTAAGTGTGACCTTCACCAGTTTGGAAAGTCCTTTCCTGTAAATCCTGCAGTCTGGAATCCAAATACATGCGAGACAGAGAAGCGCCCTATCTCTGACAAACCAGCCAAAGACTGTGGATCACGCAGCCTCTGACAGAAGGCCTGAAGGCAGTCAGAACGGTGCTCACGAGCAGCTTGATGAAGAGGCATTTTCATTTGTCTTCATTCTTCTATCTGTACATATCCTCCCAGTGTTACTTAAAATAGCAGTGGGTGTTTGGGGCAGCTGCAGAGAAGGCGCGTGAGCTCTGTTGTTCAACTGGGGGAAAGTTCATCGCCTGCCTCCCACTTGTTTTGACACAGACGGAGAGCTGCTGTGACAAGCGGTCAGTGGATGTTCAGTTTGGTGCAGAGCTTTGCTCAAGCTGAAATCCTCACAGGCTCCTTCTGGCCGAGGCATTCGTGCGCTTGCTCTTGCACAGGCTCTCCTTTCTATTGGGAACTGGATTTTCTTCTCAGAAGCTGGAAGACTGGTGCTAAGGCAGTTTAGATGACCTATATTAATAATGGAAATATCATTACATTTTTGATTAGGGAATGTTTTTCCTGTAAAGTTAAAGGAGTCAAATTTAAAATTCATATAAAAAGTTTTTCTTTTTTTTTTTTTTTAAAAAAAAACTTTGTGAACACTGAGTCCAGAATTGCCTGATCTTTAAAAGATAAGGGAATGGCCTTTTTGTTTTTAAAAGAACAGTTCCTCATCTGACAGATTATTTCACAGGTGTCCACTGTGGGATTTCATGGCTGTTACTTTCATGCTTTTAGTGCACTATCACTAATGCCTGATGTTGTGTGGCAGCCTCCTTTTTCTGCCCCATATCCAAACTATCTCCTTTTTCCAAAGCTCTTCTTGGAAACGAGGTGTTCCTGGAGTCTTCCTAGATTTTCTTTCTGACCATTAATTCTGGTGTACCTTCCCAGTCTAAAGTATTGCTGCATCCTGTATCTTACTTGTCTCGAACTGCTTGGGTTCACATTGTCTATATTTATGAAGCCTCTTGAGAATTTGGAATGTTACTCAATTGAGACTAACTTGTTTATTTTCTGTTTGGTGTCTGTGTCTGACTCTGTGTCTGTTTATCTCTTTTTTTCTACTTTTTTTTTTTGTTTTTTTTTTTAATGTATTCTTTCTCTTTGGTACGGGTCTGGCTGTTATCTCACATAAGCAAATATAAGGGAGCTTAAGTACTCCCTGATCTGCCCATCTGGATAATTCTTGCTTCTGTTGCAGGTGTATTCATTGTCGCAGCGAAGCGAACTCCTTTTGGGACCTATGGAGGTTTGCTGAAGGACTTCACAGCCACCGATCTGACAGAACATGCTGCTCGAGCTGCACTGGCTGCTGGCAAGGTCTCTCCTGAGATCATTGACAGTGTCATTGTTGGCAGTGTCATGCAGGTTGGTAGCATGGAAAATTTGCTGGTCGGTGATTATTTCAGTCATCTCCTGCAGTTCAGTCCTATAGATAGCTACCTCTGTTTTGCAGCCAAGAATAAACCAAAGGGGTGGAGATGGAATGGGTAAGTAGCATTCGTAGTGTAGTATTTCCCATTTATGTTTAAGGGACATACCCTGCATGATTTGTGACACTATTAGGAGCAAGGCTTAGCTTTCTTTTTGTGCCACAAAGATAGTTTAAACTAGGAGATCTCAGGGCTGATCTCTTCAAAAATAAGGATTCATTAAATGGTTAGTTGCTAATCCTTGGTACGTTTTTCCTGTTTTAATGACTCGAGTTGTGTCTTTAAATGCTCAGTGAGTTTGCACTGGATTGTGTAAATCCTGTTCTTTCTGGAGACGGTAACTGA
Source organism: Anseranas semipalmata (assembly GCA_013399115.1). Classification (NCBI taxonomy): domain Eukaryota; kingdom Metazoa; phylum Chordata; class Aves; order Anseriformes; family Anseranatidae; genus Anseranas; species Anseranas semipalmata. The sequence continues at coordinate 120,596 of VXAA01000821.1, read as the reverse complement.
TCTGGGCCCATTTCCCCTGAGTTCTCTACACAGATTTTTTTTTAAGTGAATGAGTTTACTTTCAGCTGGAAGGATACGTGCCTCGGTTGTCCAAATGTTTCTGCCATATGTTTTACAAAGAGTTTTTGATGTGGATGCTATAGTATGTGGGGCATCAGCATTGCAAAACTGCAGTTATCCACATATGTAGGTTAGGGTATTTGTTTTAGGCAGGAGCATTTCTGATTTTGTTTTGTATTCTGATTTTACTGTATTGAGGATGGACACTGATACTTTGCTTGCAATGCTGACTGTTTCAAGGGTGCAGAAGAAGCAAGTACCTGAAAACTTACGTGATATGTGAACAGACATTCTGTGTTCCTTCTTAAGGATCTGTAGCCAAAGGAGTAGCTTTTGATTCTTCTGTCTCCTACAGCTACCATCTCAGTTTTTTTTATTCAAACTTTTGTTTTTGTAAGAATTGTTTGTAGTCTAGAAAAACAGACAAATTGCTCCATCCAAATCTCATGTAATGCTTTTTCACATCAGGAATAGCAGTCTTTTCATGTTGAAATTATATTTCTTTTCCTTTGCATCATCATTCCCCATCTCCCCCACACCAGTAAATGTTCTGTTTTTAATCATGGACTCCTTTTAAATATTATTTGTTTAAGTATAAGTAACTGTGAATGTATGGCCATTTTAAACTCCCCTTCTTCAGCAGAAGTGGCTTAGTTACACATTTTTTTTCTGAGTTTGCGTTGGTGGGTAGCGTTGTGCACAGAACCGTGTATTTATAATACGCATTAGCTTGGGGCATGATCCCTAAGAGCATAACTGTTTTTTTCAGTTTGGAGAAGATTGATAACAAACCTATAACGGTGCTGTTCCAATTTTTTTTATTCCGTACCTGTGCTCCAGTCATCACCTGCTGACTCAGCAGGTGAAATGCAGCAGCGTAATCTTTTTTGTTTCATCTCATGGTGGAGCCTGGTTTATTAAAGGAGTGTGTTCTGCCACAGACTGCTCTGTGTGCAGTACTTTGCTTCTTGTATAGAAGTGTGATGTAACCATCTTTGAAGAGGAACAAAATTTCGTTGTTAGAACAGGTCAGTGTCCAGTTAGAACATCACACTTATGAAATTTCCCTGTTCAGTGGATATGAAGCAGCAATGGTATCTTTCCACATTTTCCACACTGTCTGTGTTTTGGGGGCCTTTCCCTGTCAGTCTAAGCAATTCTAATTTACCTTGAAGTAATTGCTGCTTCCTAGTCAGGATCTGGTCTTATGTCAGTCCCTTGTGTGCATGCTTATTTGAAAATAAGGGATAAGAGAAAACATAAGACTCTAAGCTACTGACTTCAGTCTTAATATCTGTAGTACCATTTTCATCCTGGTGTCTAGCTCTTAGGACACAGAGTCTCTTTAAAATGCATGTTCAGACATTAGTCCTTTTTGATCGTGTGAGATGATGTTTTTTTTGAAGTGAATCAAAGTTCTTATAGCTAGTGGGATTTCTGTTTGAATATACGCCAGTCTTCCATCAGCGATTCAATTACACCATTCTGACTTTTGATCAAGACTTTTACTTTCCAAACAAATTAGAGTGTAACACAACTTACTATTTGTTTTGCCTGCAGAGCTCTGCAGATAGTATTTATCTTGCAAGACATGTTGGTTTACGTGTGGGAGTTCCTGTCCCAGTTCCAGCCCTCACTGTCAACAGACTTTGTGGCTCTGGTTTCCAAGCCATTGCCAATGGATGTCAGGTACAAAGCTCTTTTTTTTTTTTTTTTCCTCCTGTATTTCTGTATTAGTTGTAACTTTTATCATTGTTAATGTGAGAGAAGAGATGTGTATAGAAACATGTACTGTGTGTTTGAGATGAGTCTTATCATGGGTTTTTAGCTACCACTGGTAGAAAATTCATATTGTCCTGCATGGTTCTGTGCAAGAGTTCAGCCTCTGCAGTGCTATTTTTTATGGCTGGTTTCAGAAATCATCATTGTAGCTATTTTGAGTGTGATATAAGAAATGCAGCAAGTGTTAGCCAGTGAAATAGAGATCAACTGTGCAATAGTTGTGTTCTCTGATCCTGTTTGTATGAATTGAAATTTCTGGGCATCAGAACCACAAAAGAAGGCTTTTATCTTTTGCCCATTGTTTATATTCTCACCTAGTTAGCTATGCAAGCAGCAACCTGTGCTTTTTACGTGTCTCTTCATTGAAAGATCCAAACCCTCTCATGGGTTAGATAATTTATAGCATCGCTTTTTCTAAAATAGAAAAAAATCAACCTATCTTTGAGCAGGTGACCAAAACCCCTGTGTGAGATTTATGGGAAATTCCTTCAACAAACACACTTGAGTGTTGTCAAGCATGTTTAATCAAACATCATTGTTCATTTGTCATTTTCTGCTTAAAAACACTGAGGTATTGTTCACATGGAAGTGTTGCTCTTGTCTTCTTTTTTTTTAATCATAGTATTTACTCCCTGCCTAGTCACAAGTTTCTCATAGTTTCCTTCAGAAAAGCAGCAACACAGTTTTTGTCTGAGTAGCAATGAGTCATGACAATGGTAGAGTGATTTTTCTTTCATTTGTGTGTATAGAGCAGTGGCCTACAACTACTAATAGTCTAGACTTTTCAGAATGAAAGGGAGTATTTTAAGAATATTTGACCAACCCTCTAGCTGTGTTTTTTTTGTTTTTTTTAGCAGTTCCCATTGGCTGGGGAATTATATTAGATCCTATCCTCTGCAGAAAAATGGTTGAATTTAGAGTTAAGGTTACATGTTTACAGTAATACCCATCTAACTGTTCCTTCTAGTGCTTTCTGGGAAGTCTGTACACACTCTACACTGAAAAAATCTGTTGGAGATTTTGACCACTTATATTGAAAGCGTGGTCATGAGATCTTTACCCAAGATGGCATTTCATCAACGCTGCTAACATTTCTGTATTTTTCTGGCATATGACAAGGCTTCAGTCTGTTCAGAACTGCTTAAATGTGCACAAAATTTTTAGAAACTATAGGAAGCATCTCAGCACATATCACTACAAATCAGTCATAACAATTATTAACAGGTTACCTATAGTGCATATCAAGATAATTTTATTTGCTTCCATTCCAGTACAGAAATATCCTTAACTGTCCAACTGAGTGAATCATTTTAAGGCAGCAGAATTTTTTAGTGGTCAGATCATGTATTTACAGATTAGGGCTTTTAGGCTCTGTGGGCTGTGCCAGTGGTGAATTAGTATGTGGTTGGGGTTTCTTTTGGCAATTCACCTGGCTAATGTTTTCTAAAATGATGCCCCCCCCCCCCTTTTTTTTTTTTTTTAGAATCATAAGGTCTAGACAGACCCCAGTCCTAATGGAAGGGTAAACCCTTTGTAAATATGCACAGCTAAGCATGAATTCATTCTTTGTGTGGCTTTATAGGTGACAAGGTATTTTTCTAAAACAATTGTTACTGTCTTTCAAAAACAGCAAACTAAATCCTATGTCTGTTTTGTTTTTATGTTAACAGGAAATTTGCCTTAATGACTCCGAAGTGGTTCTGTGTGGTGGAGCTGAAAACATGAGCCAGGCTCCTTATGCAGTTCGAAACATTCGATTTGGAACCAGATTAGGAGCAGAACTCAAGGTCTAATACTTTTTTTTTTTCCTGTGAATAAAGTCATGTTTACAGAGGAACATAAAGTATCAGGCATATAAACACTATACTCTTCTAAATGAAATTATTGGAGATTAGATCCAGGTTTAGATGCTCAAAGCATTTATCCAGTATTCAGACATCAACAAAACAGTAGGTTCACATAATTTTATTAAAAATGCCAGTTTTCTAGCTTTTCCAAAACAATATTAGAATTCCTGTTCCAAAGTAAGTATATCAATAAAAACTTAGACCAAAAACTTAGTTCACTTGGTGTATCCCATCAAAATACTCTATATAATATAAAAGCTTTTCTGATGAATGCTGTGGGAAATTTGCAGGAGGATCCAGTTCTGCTCTGATAATTACTGTTTACTCAGTGGGTCTTATCCTAATTTAGGATTTTGATTTTGGCTATTTCAGTGTTTCAGCCTTTTTTTTTTTCTGTGCTGTTTTTGCATTATGAGAATGGTGAATATGAAATATGCTTGACTTTGTCCTGTGAATCTTGTGTGGCACTGTGACTAAGCCTCAGTTCCTAGAGAGAGCACCTTCACAATACTGCTGATAACAGTGAGTCTCCATAGGTGCCACCAGCTCCTTATCATGAAGATAATTAAATTATCTCGGTCACATAATTTGGTTATCAGTGACCGAGAGATGACAAAACCTATCTGGATTGACTGAGCTTGGCTTTATCAGGTTAACTGAAGTTACGCTTTTAGGGTATTTTGTCACCTGAGACATTTTACTCACAGAAACCTTTGACTCAAGCATAGTGATTTTACCTGGCAGTAGAGAAAGAGCCAAAGAGTCAGTAGGCAGCTGTGCCTTTTCACAGGTCCTCACCTTTCCTTCTCAGTTAGCAGAAAGACAAGAGCGTTGTCTCACAGATCTCTAATAAATAATTCGTGCAGCAGTAGAATACACTGAAATGCTAAGAATCACAGGCTTCTCTCAAACTTCTCAGGGAAAGAACCACTCTAGAGCATGGTATAGATTAACTCAAATAACAGACAACAACTTGCATGCTGTTTTGCATTGTGTTTGTTCCAATTTAAATAAAGTATCTGCAGGTAACTTGAGTTAATTTTATAAGGTGACATTAGATCCCGAGAGGCTGGTGGGATAATTAGAAATTGTCAATAGTAAATGTTAATATTGCTGTGCTTCATAGTTTTCTTTTAATAATGTTCCATGCAGTTGGAAGACACGTTGTGGGAAGGTCTAACTGACACGCATGTTAAAATGCCTATGGCAGTTACAGCTGAAAATCTGGCTGCGAAATACAGCATCACGCGGGAGGACTGTGACCGATACGCATTCAAAACACAACAGAGATGCAAAGCTGGTTAGTAAATTTAGGAATGCAAGTGTTTATATGATACCAGTTTCAAATCTACAGAGTTTCTAGCAACAACTCAAACTATTTTTAAGTTTTATGTAGCTCGTGCATATTGGTGCCATTTGTCTTTTGCTTTGAAGATACTGTAATTCATGCTTTGGTTTGCTCTGTGATACAAGTAGCCCACTCTGGCAGGGTTGATTTTGAATATACCGAGTCAGGTGGTGTGTCTGTCAGCAGTTCAGTTGATGAGTGCCTTGGCAGGATGTTCCCACTGGCTTGCTACCTCTTCCTAGTGGACTTAGAATAGCTGTTGAGGCAACAAATGCCCTTGGCCTGACATCTGACTGAACAGCGTGTGGCTTGGTGCCCCTTTTGGTGGGATGCCTTGCTGTTGTCTTTCCTTCAGTGCAATAGTCCCAGGCATGCCTGACTCCCCTCCTTTCTTTCTTCTCCCCTGCAGAACAGTCCTCTTCCACACCAACCCACATCCTTCTTGCACATCAGCATGTGCTATAACTGATCTAAATATATATATTTTTTCTTTTGCAAGTCATACGCTATTCTACAACCCTTGAACAGTTAGAGCAGATGGAGTCTGAAGAGGGGATGTTTGTTCAGGACCTGTGTTTAAACTGTTCCCTGGGCAGTTTATATGGCCAAAGCCATAATTCAGAGGCATTGGGTTACTATGAAGTTGATTGATAGTGTAAATAGGATCGTTGACTGTGAGACCCTATGGAGGAGCACCTTGGCTGGGATTTTAATTGGTATACATTATGTTATGTTGGTTATGAACAGAGAAAGTGTGACACAGGATTTTTTTCAAATTCCTTTCTGAGAGTTGCAGCTTCTTGGCCCTCTGATAAGCTACAGAGTTGCAGAATAAAGCAACAACACATGGATGTGTCCAGAAAATAAATCTACTGGTTTAAGAAAAAAAAATGTTCAGTTATTTAAGCCTGAAATAACATTTTAATATTGGAGATTTTCTTTGGAGAAGTTTTAGAATGTATTTCTACAGTTTTTGTTCTGTTTCCAAAAAACAAACAAACAGTAAACCCCCAACTGGCCTATTTAAACAAAATAAACCATAAACAGTACTGTTCCTGAACTGTTGGCTAAAATAGAGCAAAAGTTGTGTGTACATGAAAATGGGATTATTGGTCATGCTGGGCGATCATCTATTGCATTTTTTATCAGAGTCCTTTTATTTTCCTTTTTGTGGTTGCAGCTCATGATGCTGGTCATTTTAATGCTGAGATGGCACCAATGGAAGTGAAAACAAAAAAGGGGAAAGAAAGTGTGCAAAAGGATGAGCACCCGAAACCCCAGACCACTCTGGAACAATTGGCAAAACTCCCGACCATCTTTAAAAAGGATGGAACAGTCACTGCTGGGAATGCTTCAGTGAGTACGTCAAAGCCTTGGATTATGGAAGTGTCACCTTTAACATTCTCCAAATTTGTTGTCACTGTATTTATGTCTTTCTGAGCCACCTTTGGCTGTCAGCAGTGTCTCCTGATGAAAAGGATTTCTAACTCTACAGTTGAATTACAACTTGTAGCTTGCCCTTGGTTGACTCTTGCAGCCCCAATATGGTACAGGATCCTTCAGTGTGCTCCTGTGTCCTGCAGTATTGTTCTGTGGATTGTCACCGTTCTTTTAGCAAGGCATCCATGCTTCCTCATCAGCATGGAATTATGCAGTTAATATTTGCAGTGGCTGTGCAGAATTAGCCATTCTACTTTCTTTTGGGGGCAATGATTATTGAACATCGGCTTTACAAATCAGGCATTATATTACTGGGCATACTGCTGCTTGTCTCTGTACCACAATTAGTATCCTCTGTAGTCCAAACCACATTTTGCTATTACTCAGAGTAGACTGAGAGCTTAGCAGCATGCCATTAGGGACAGTTCCTCTTACTGTCATTACCTTAATCAATTGATTGATGTTCTTTGGGCCACTGTGATCATATAATCCCAATTCCTGCCTAAAATAGATCATAGCCACAGTAAGTATGGGTGTCTGTAAAGTATCTTTTTGTATTAATAGTACATATGTTATCTAATATTAATAGGGTCCCCAAAAAATCTACAGAATGATGCTTCCAATATAAGGGAGACTTTAAGTGGCAAAAATGTATTTTACTTTTCTGAAACATTAAAATTAATTAATCATCTATATTTAACTTTCTTTCACAGTCCACAGAATAGTGAAAGATGGTGGTATGTTTAGAATAAACACTAATATAATTGCTTATTAAATTTTAATAACAGTGTTGTAGACTCAAGGTTTTGTTTTCTTTTTCTCTTTTGAGGCGAATATTTAGTTTAAAATGTGTTTTTGTTTTGTTTGTACTTTCTCCACTAAGAATGCTTTTCTCTGTTATTGTAAGGGGGTGTGTGATGGAGCCGGTGCAGTCATCATTGCCAGCGAATCAGCACTTAAAAAGCACAGTCTCACTCCTCTGGCAAGAGTAGTAGCTTATCACTCATCTGGCTGTGACCCTTCCATAATGGGCATTGGTAAGTTGCAATAAAACACGTTTTCTTTTATAGCATCAAGCAGTGTTAAGCTATTCTTATGCTGGGCATTTTAAGGGAAAAGAAAGGAGGCTGCAATGTACCGAGTCTGGTAGCTCTGAAGAAGTTTGTGTGGCCTCCTGCAGAGAGACTGTCTCACTGCGTCTGTCCCTCCCTCTTATGCAGAGGGACAGACTTACTCCTCAGTTTGGCTGAAAGGGTATGTGCAGTGCCTGACCTGTAGCATTAGCTCTGAACTACAGTCCCTGCAGCCACTTTTTTTCCCCTTTTTTACTCTCTCTGTTATTTAAGAAAATAGGTGCACTCTCATTTTTTTTTTTTTAAAACCCGTTTTCTCCTGAAATTCACCTTAGTTTCCCATAAGCTTTTAATCCCATTATTGTGTAATTATGAGCTGTCTTGCTGAAGGAATATTGGCTATGTGTACCCCTTTCAGCAGTTACTCAGTTGCTCAAGCTAGGGCTGGATTCCACTAGACATATCTGTTTAGGTATTGTTCTGGCATACTAATTATTTTTTGCTACTTCCATATTTTATGCTTTCTAATCAAGTAGCTATTAATGCAAACAAACCCTCAAAGCTGATCCAGACATGCCAGGATTTTTCCCTTCTGTTTAGTTTGTAGACAGCATTGTATCCAAGCATTACTTTTCCTTTCTGCCATTCCGTTCAGAGAAGTCATTGTTGGCTGGTTTCATGTGTCAGTAGAAATGCAAATGAAGCATTGTCAGATTTGCTTTCTTGATCAGGCTATCTGACTAACTCAACCTTCAAAGCAAATGTAGAGGGAGGGTTTCTTTCGCTAGACTTCATGCTGTCATTGTGCTTTCTAAGCTAGACCATTCTTTGTAGGTCAGGCAACTCTTTTAGCCTGTTTAAAAACTTCATAAATCATATGGAGAAACAGTTAGTATCTTCACTCCTTAACACCACAGCTTGTCCCCAGCAACCCAAAAAGACTAAATGAGATTCATAGACGTGACAGCAACAGATCTGAGAACAGAGGAGCTCAGACTGAACAACTGCCTTTTCACATACTGATAGTGTTAGGGAGTCCAGCCTTACAATTTCTAAGCGAGAGAATTCACTATTTAAAAAAGAGGGAGGGGGTGGGGGGTGGGGGAGAAAAGTCTCCTTGGCTGTCATTTAATAGTCTTTGTATTGTCCACATGAGACCCTCCCATTACTCTCACACATAATAAGCATACTAAAATCAATCTCTGAGATACATCTAGGGTCTAGTATTAAGCCTGAGCCTTTCTAATGATCCACTGAGCTTTGACCTGGGCCCTTTCTTCTTTTTAATCTTTCTGTCTCTTAGGCCTTTTGCTCATTTTTGTTGTTGTTGTTTTTTTTTTTTTTTTTTAACTCTTTGAGCTGTGAGTTGTCAGCACCATTTCTTGGTAGTGAGATACTTGGAATAGAGTTTTAGGATTATTTTTGTTCATCTAATGATCGGCTCCTGTCTAACATCACAGTATCTTTGACCTGCAAGCACATATCTAAACAGCACTTTCAAATTCTCTTTGAGGGTCTCTTTCCTTAGGTAGCTGTGCTTTGAGATTAATCTCCCTTAGTAGATTATATTAGGTTGCAGATATCAGCTTTCTTCTACAGATATCTTATTTGCTTCAGCTGGCTGTTTCAACATGGGTCCAAGGCAACATTTTGTTGTGTGTTTTTTGTTGTTATTGTTTGTTTGTTTGTTTTTTAAATCAGATTTATGAGTAAGTTATACTAAGAACACCAAAACAGCAATACCCATAACTAAACACATGACCGCCAAACCCCAGAAAGCCTGCCTTTTTCTTTTTTGTATATCTGGTTGTGTTGAGGAAAGAATAGACTGAAGTCATGAGTACTGGAGAGGAGAATGCCTCAAAATGGTATTGAGGTTGTTTTATTTGTCTAGGCACTGTCCGTCCTCTTGACTTGAAACTGATGTGCGTATTTACCAACATAGCTGAGCAGCAGTAATGACACTCCTAGCTTTCCTTGGCTGTTTGTTGAGGTGGCTGCCAAATAGTTAATTTTTAGATTTTGGAGTTCTCTTGCCACCTAATAAAGCAGGTGAGTGGCATACCCAGGGTTCATTGGCTCCACAGGGGTTCATGGGAGGGAATCAGATGAGGCTTTATGAAACTATCCTATGTATAGCATGTTTATAAGGCTTTATTTATTTTTCATTTAACTAACTGTGCACACAATTTTCCAAATAGGCCCTGTACCTGCAATTACTGAGGTTCTGAAGAAAGCAGGGCTGACCCTGAAGGACATGGATTTGGTAGAGGTAAGAAGATTTAACATGGACAGTGAGGTTACTGATCTTTTTAGCAGGAACACTACACTCATACCTGTGGCCAGTTATCACAAGGTAGGTGTTTCTCCATGCCTGGAGCCCACCTGTCCTGGCTTGCCTGCCTGACGTCTGTCCATCTAGTTTTGACCACAGGGTTGCATAGTCATTACAAAAATCTCAGACACATGTAAAATGAAAATGGCTTGATAGCATTCCATGGAAAAAAATGTCTCCTCAGGTGACATGAGGTTATTCCATTGGCTGGACTGAGTGTTCCAAGTTAGTTAGACCTCTCCTTTTGTGAACAATGCCATATTTTGTCAGTGCAGTACCTCACGAACACCTTGCATCAGAACATACCATGCCTTTTTTTAATAAAGTGTACTACATATTTGTTTTGTATCAGATGAGCCAGAAAGATTTGAGTTTACGTTGGGTTGGCCTGATAATTTATACGTTTTCTGAATACACTTTTAAAAACACCATGTTTAATGTTTTCTCAATCAAAATGACCTTGAGAAGAAGTGCACCTCATTTAATCTTGTATGCACATGTGCTGCTGAAAGCTCGTTTGGAAAGTCAGATGAACAGCTGTATTGTTTCTCTGGTGTTTTTAGGTGAATGAGGCATTTGCCCCTCAATATCTGGCTGTTGAAAAAGTGTTGGGCCTTGACCCTGAAAAAACCAATGTCAACGGAGGTGCCATCGCTATAGGTCATCCTTTGGGTGCTTCAGGAGCACGGATCACAGCTCATCTGGTTCATGAATTAAGGTATGTACATAGCCGATAGCTACTGGTAATGAATGCAGGCTGATATATTTACACCTGCAAAGGAGTTTTAGCACAGATACTGTGTGACAAAAATCTTCCAGTCCACTGGCTTACAACTATTGCTACTAAAATGTACCTCTTTGTATGGAAATGTTGCCTGTGTCCTGCAGTCCAGGTCCCGCAGCTTGCTTCATATTCCATTCTGTTGTCATTACAGAATTTTTTTTGCTTTCTCTAGTTCTGATCCAAAGCCCACAGCAGTCAGTGGGAAAGTTTCCTTTACTGAAGTGGTCTTTGATCAAATTCTGTTCCTTTCATAACAGACTGCGTTTAAAAGGCTTTGTCATCGCCTTCTTTCTCCTTTAATCCATTTTCAGAAATTCTGACTGTTTTGGCTTGCTTGATATGCTTATTACCTGAATTTTCCCTTTATTTTTTTTTTCTTTCTCCTTTTGTCCTCCCCTCCCTTCAGGGCAGAGATCCCTGTATGTTTTTGCTGGTACTTGCAGCACTATACTGGTGTTCAACCATAAAGCCTCAATTAATTTGTACCTTGCAAAAAAATGTTCGAGTGTGGCTGTAGAAAACTTACCTTTTAAAAACTACCTTGGCAATAAAATTATATTTGAAACCATAACTGTCCTGTAACATCATTCCTTGACATTTTGTACTCCTAAGAGCAATATGATGTACCATCTTTTAGATGGTAAAAGACCCAGACCTAGAACTCTGTTTTTCTACAGAAATACTTCAACAGCGGCTGAAGCTTTGTGATGCTTTCCTAGAAAAAGAATAACATACACATTGCAAAACCTCATCATTAGTAGTACCTTTTGAAAAGTTGATAGCTAGTTTCTGTTTATAAAATTAGGACAACAGCTACCATGGTTTCATAAATGTAACTCATTTCCACTGTTACTTTTTCTGTACAGGCGTCGTGGCGGGAAATACGCAGTTGGGTCAGCTTGCATTGGAGGTGGACAAGGTATTGCTCTTCTCATTGAGAACACAGCCTGAGACACTCTGGAGACTTCAGTGTTGCCCAAATTACTAATTCTGTGAAAAACTTCTGCCTTCTGTGACAGTAAAGCATCACTGCCTCCCTTCATGTTGTGCCATTCCTGCAAGATAAAGGAATAGCTGAGAAGTCTGAGTTCTGGAAAGAAGATTCAGTAATGTCTTTGTAGCTAAGGAAAGTGTAATACCAATATAATTTCACACTGAAGTATTTTCTAAAAGCCTCTTTTCAATCGAGTTTAATATATTTCTGTAGGCAAAATTCTTTTCATTTCCTGAGGAAATTGCCTGTCAAAATTTCACCAAACCTGCCTTAAAATAGCAGTGCAGCTTTTAAGCAAGTATTGCTTTAACTTTTCTTATTTCAGCTGCTGCTGCTGTCTGGCACATGTGCCTCTTTTATCATCAGGAAATGTGAAAACTTAATTGGAGACCATCTGAAGTATATAGTGATTGTAGACTGATGGCTCTAACCTGTACCCTGCTATTTTGCAAGATAAAAGAAAATGAGGGGAAGCTGAAATTTTCACTGTGCCTCTTAAAAGAATAATAAATGTAACTGAAAAAAAGGGCTCGGTGTTGGTTTGTTTTAAAAGTAAATCACTATGAGAATTGTTACTTTTGGTAAGTCAGTGTTAAGTATTGGAAATGCTATTTTTCCTGACTGAGGAGTAACTAGAGTTTCTAGAAAACTCTAGCAAATCTGCCAGCCTTCCAAGAAGGGGGATGTTGCATCTAACTGTGGTGTTGCATGTTACTGCATACATATGGCAACTCATTTCTTCACTTCCTCTGATAGTATCACAGTATCATCTCTTGAGCCACTTAATGTGGGGCTGTTCTTGCCTAATTTGAAAAGTTCACATCTGAGCAAGTTGCTTTGCCTGTCCCAGGCAGTGGATTCAATTTATGAATCATGTGACATAATGTAGGTTGCGTTTGTTTGAAGCGATATCTCTGACTGTACTCACTGAATTCATCTAGGCTCACTTTACAGTCAAGAGCAACTGGCAGCTTACTCTAATGTAGATGTCTACATCAGATACTCACACTTAGTTGGACAGATCCCATGTCAGAGACGGAGCATGCTTCTCTGTAGCCCATACTATGCCACATAGGCTAAAATAGTAGCAAAGACTTCAGTCTTTTGTTTCTCTCATCCTCACCCCATTGTTGAAATATGACTTCTTCCTGCCACTCCACTGGCATGAGCTGTGATGATTGCGAAAGATGGGAGGTCATTCAAAACCAGAATGTCTAGACAAGCGACAAGTTCAGGTCAAGGCAAGTATTGTTGGAATTGGTGGATAACAGTTGAAGAATGCTGATCACCATTCCTAGGGTTTCTTACGGATGCAGTGTCTTTAATGACTGTAGAAATATTTATCGCTGTTTCTGTGGATTCAAAAAGCCAGCTGCTGGAAGGCAGCAAACCAGATGTTCATCTAACACAGTATCTTTTTTCCTCTTTCTACTATATTTTTGTAAGTTAGGGTTACCAAGGTTTCACTATTTAAGATGCAGTTGATACATGGATTTTATAAAGCAGGATGTCTTCTATTCTTAGTTCTTTCTATAGTATCTAATAACTAATTCCTTCTGCCTTTTTGACTGTGGATAATCACTGAACTCTTATTTTCAGAGATCTGGCCACAGTTTTTCCATGGTCTCTTCCCTGTGTAGTAACAGAGCTCATCATTCTGTAGGTAGAGTAAAGATTAATCCCCTTCATGCACTTTATTTTCCACATGATGTTTCATTGCCCTTTTATCACTCAAGTTTTTGAAATCTACATGTAATTCTCTCTGTGAGAGTTGCATTTGGTCATCCTGAATAATAATATGTTTCTGCAAAATGCATCATGATATTCACTCCATTTTCCAGATAACTTATGAATATGTTATCAGCACAGATCGTTGTACATCCTGCTAGGAACCTTTCTTTGCTGCTTATTCCCATATCATCCTATTTTTATTCTGTTCATTTCCTGTAAGAGCCTCTGATGAGGGGCTTGGTCAAACTAAAGTGAGATAGTGAAATGTTTTCCTATGAAGTTGCTGGGACTTAATGTGTTGCACTTCTAATACATGCAACATCTTCCACAACTTCAAGGTTTTAAAGTTCAATGTCTGTTTTAGGATACAGTAAGAGAAAATGCTCTTGTTTGGGGAGTAAATTTAGTTCTTTTTTTCTTTTTTCTTTTTGGCAGTCTGTGGTCTCAGGGTGCAATGCCTGGTGGTCTAAACACTCCCTCCAAAGGATGACAAGTTTAGTTTGGTTAGGAAGAATGCCATCCTTTCTTTAGGTTTAAAACTGACCTAGGTGTTCTAGGTTGGACAATCCACACACAACTCGCCCTAACAAGTACTTCTGCTCTCTGTTGTCCATTTGAAATGTGGCTCATTTGTTCAACTGCTGTCAAAAAGAGTACTTAGTGTCAGATAACTCTTTTAGAGTTGAGAGCACTGGTAATCTCTCTGTGCAGACTGCCAGTCAAGTAAGTCATCAATAACTTTGTCTCCAGCGGGAAGCTGTTCTTCTGAAAGGTGAAGTGCAAAAAAAACGTTCCTGTGCTAGGTTATGGAAAAAATGCTACTTGCTGTGCTGCGAGGGTATTTTCTTCAAGCGTCTTTTTCTTACCAAATTATAAAAATGAGCACAAGCATTACTGTTTGATTCCTGAGCTAATCCTCCACAATATGTAGGAATGCCTTGCATGAGGATTTTTTTTGAGCCTGTCTTTACTAGCAAGTCCAGTCATTTACTACAGAATAACAGCAATAGTATCTGATCCTTGCATGCCATATCAAAGTATGCGCTGTTTCCCAGGTACAACAATGTTAGACCTGTGTTTCTGCCTTTGGGAAATGAAGACATCTTACTGACAGCAATCTGGACTAGGGAAATGTAATAGTGTTCTGGAAGGAGCAGAAGATACGGAAGAAATGCATTAGATCTTGGAGTCATTCTTTATGTTGATTGAAACAAGTGCATACATTTTCTTTTTAGGCTCTGGAGTATTCTTCATTTTTGTGTGAGTAGTCTGTATGATACAGTATAATGAAAACATTGAGTTTTGTCTTTCTTGAGATGCGTGAGAAAAGGAAGCACTTGTGGGAAGTATTCATTGCCCTCAGAAAGCTGTGCATTTACTGATAAATGTAGACGTAGCTTTCTGCCACTGGGTGGTGCATTTTAGACACTACACAGACTCTGGCATTTGTCCTCCATATAGTAGCACTGCTTTTCTTGCAAGCCTGGGCAAGGTTTAATATTGGAAGTGAACCACCCAAAATTTCAGGTCCCGTTTCTCCTGTTGCGGGTTTTAAACAGGCAGGTGCCATGATGCCAACACCTTTGCTACTGATGCCTCAGTCTTCATCGCCTCTTGATTTCAAGTGAATGGGATAACATTTGCTTTAGGGTGCGTTCCAACTGTGGTTTGAGAGGACTTGTTCAACAAGGTGATAACTGAAGTCTATATCTGACAGAAGATGATTCCTTTGTCCAGAAAAAAAAAAAAGTTATTAAACCTTAGTCCTAAGCAACTGTCTGTGAGAGAGAGGGAGAAGATATGGCGACTTGATGGAGATAGACTTAACTGTCACACTCATTTCTGGGTTATGTGTAAGCAGTCCTGCTATGCTGTGAGTGGAGGTCTAATAGTTAAGATGTCACGTTGTGTAGCATTCTATAAAGAAAAAAGGAAAAAAAAATCTCGAAGCTCCTTAAGTGCGCAATTTCAGGCAGGTCTCACATCCTTGTGACAGTATTTCTAATAAGCTCTTCCTCAGTCTAAACCCAGACATTTTTCCGTCTGGTGAGATGCTGTTAAGCTGGGCAGGGCTCTTTCTCGCCTCTCCAGCTAGCAGAGCCCACGTTGTCTGACTGGGTTAGCTGGATGCTGCACCAGGCTGCAGAGGGGGATGAGAGGGGAAATTAAACCTTCTGGGAGTTCGCAAGCTAAGGGTTTAATAACAGGGGTGCCATTTCCCTCTTCTGGAAACAGCTACAAAGAACTAGTGCTAACAACGTCTTTGCTGACTTAAGTACTTTCACATGAAAAACTAAATTGAAATGAATAGGCAGATTAGAACATAAATTAAATTTGAATTACATGACTGTTGTTTTTAATTTTATAATGGATAAACATTTCTCATGGAAGATGAGTTCAGAAGATAAAAGGTAACATTTTAAACATACTTAGGGCTGCCATTTGATAACAAATCCAACTGTGGGTCTAGTAGTGCCAGATCAAAATGCTGTAGCCATAGGAATTGCAGGGTGGATCAGGTGTAAACTCAGGTTGCTAATCCACAGCTATTTGAAAATGCCTGTGTGATAACTTCATCCTGGCAAGTGTTATGCCAGAGCAGCTATTGTTTGTCCTCTGGTGGTCATGCTTTTACACTGATACAGCAAAAGTAGAGCTGCATGTTCACACCCCACCTGGACTGAATCTGTTTTCTGGGAGATCGGGAGTTACCCAAATGTGGCATTACTGATTGTGAAACCACAGCTTTAATCTCCTGGAAAATCAGTGAGGCAGTGAGCTGTTGCATGGAAGCGCAAGATGACAAGCTCAAGACAGCTATTGTGCCAGTCTGTGGAGAGACTGCGGTACCTAAACCAGACATCAACATCAGGCAGACCGAATTCCTGCCTCAAGGTAGAGGGAGGTGTGGGTTAACCCCAGTAGAGGGCTAAGCACCACACTGCTGCTCACTCACTCCCCCTCGCCCCCTGTGGGATGGAGGAAGAGAAAAAGGAAGAGTAAAAACAAACAAATCCGTGGGTTGAGATAAAAATTGTTTAATAAGCAAAGGAGAAGTGGAAGAAGAGCGAAAGAAAACAAGTGATGCAATCACACACCAGCTCCCATGGGCAGAGTGATGCCCAGCCAGTTCCTGAGCCAAAGGCGGCCAGCCTCCCGAACCCCCTTCTCTCCCTGTTATTGCCGAGCGTGGCACCATGTGGCACAGAGCACCTCTTTGGTTAGTGCGGGTCACCTGCCTGGTTGTGTCCCTTTGTAACGGCCTCTCAGTCCTTGAATATCCTCCTGTAATCAGGCTGCTTGTACTGGTGTCTGTTGTGAGCCTGATTTTGATTAATGCTCATAAGATTAAACAACTAATTCAGAATGCCACACAGGATTGCTCTATGGCAATCGGTCCCTGGATGGCAGGGTGCATGGGAGGAGTTGCACAGGTGTGTAGGGCTGTTACCACCTCTGACAGCTTGGGATTTCACACCTGAACGGACAGGTGCTCCGGCCGAACTAACTCACCGTTTACAGGAGGGAGCCTTGCCTGCCCCAGGGGAACACAGCAACTCCTGAGGCTGTGCTGGGGCCTGGCCCATACCTGGCAGACTCTGTCCCGTGCCCTCAAGGGAGCAAGGACGTCTCATCTAAGAGCATGCAGACAGAAGGAGCAAGAGAAGACAATGTCTTGCTCTGAGGCCCCAAGTCACTCAGATGCTTCTAAAAATGTTTGTGTCTATGAACCAGAAACTATCACCTATGGGGGAGGAAGAGGCAGCAAGAAGGGAGAAGTCTCATGATTTTATTTCTGGTTGCTGCATTGCTGCCTCATAACCTGTGTGAAATGTTTAATCCTTTCTTTTACTAAATAATCAGTTAACTGGGAAAAACCATCTGACTACATTTCAAAGGAAAATTCATCCAAGGAGTTTCACTCTGTGAGATCTTAATATTGGCATCAAGCTGGAGCTCAGAATTTTTATAGTTAGATTCTGCTGCAAGTTCCTCGCAGTACTGTATCCAAACAGGTTTCTTCAGTGGTTAGTGAAAGTCTCCTATCTCACTCATTTTCTCTAGCAGTGTATTTATTATAGCTGTTGCCAGGGAGGAAAAAAAAAAAATCTGAATCCCTCTTTTACCACAGGATAAATGCATTGTTTTGCTTGTAAGAATGTTTTACACTAGAACGTTTTTCCCCTCTGCCGTGGTTATTTATAAACAGAGATTCTTCATGTTTTGAAAAGAGCTTTGCAAGGTCTACAAAGAGCGTGAAGCAGAAGACAACATAATTTAAACACAGAAGAGGAAACTTTAAGTAAGAGATGGTAGTGTTGATAAGTCATATTTACTGGACATTTGATAATTAAATTGACCATTAAACAAATCATGTTGTCAGGAGTTTTTTCACACAGTCACAAGGCTAAAGTTCCTCGCCTACACAAAGTTAAAGTTATGTTCTTTTTAAGAAAATATATACTCACCAGACTCCAGAAGCTTCTAAATCATATTTTGACAGTAATAATAAAATTGTGAGATTTGGCAAATCTGCAGTTAGTAGAATGGTAAAAATTTGACTAATTTGCAGAAAAGTATGTAAGGTTGTGGTGGACAAGAAGCAGAACTCAGCGTTTGTGACTAATTTTACTCCAATAGTGGCCAATGCCAGTCTTTAAATACCTAGGATTCAGGGGAAGGAATGCCTGTAGCATTACATCCTAGAGATCTGGAACCCCAGGTCTCGGAGCTCTGTGCAGAAGTGTGGCACTAGGTGTGTTGCTTCAGTGCAAAGCTGTGACTTAGTTCTGTACCCAGCCGTAAGCCTGGTTTCAGTGTGTAACTGTTACTGGTGAATCTGGTGCAATTGCTTGCCTACTTACAGTTAGGCATGACTTCTGAAGATCAGCTGACACAACTGCAGAATGAACGGTGGCTCTTGCCCTTCACTGCAGCATGCCTTCTGGCCTCCCCTGGGCACCTGCTCCCTTACGTGCAGAGCAGGAGCTCCACTGGGAACTTAACTTCCTTTCTCAGGCTACAGGGACATGGTGACCATGCACTAAAGCTATCATCAGATCTTTGAGAAGCACGGACACACTGGAGAGAGCCCAGAGCAGGGCCACCAAGACACTGCAGGGCCTGGAGCACCCTTCCTGTGAGCAGAGGCTGAGGGCTGGGGCTGCTCGGCCTGGAGAAGGGGTGGCTCAGGGGGTGTCTGATCAGGGCATAGAAATCCCTGCAGGGAGGTACGGAGAGGACGGAGCCAGGCTCTTGTCAGTGGTGCCCAGGGCCAGGCCCAGAGGCCTGGGCACAGCCTGGGGCCCAGGAGGCTCCCTCTGAGCGCCAGGCAGCACTGCTGTGCCAGGCGGGTGCCAGAGCTCCGGCACAGGCTGCCCAGAGAGGGGCTGGGGGCTCCTCCTGGAGCTGCCCAGACATGGTGCTGGGCACCCTGGGTGGCCCTGCTGGGGCAGGGGTGGGACCCAGCTGGTCTGTGATTCTGTGGTCAGTCAGGTCCTCAAGAACTTCACGTTGCCTTACCCCTCATTTTGCATGAGCTGATGCTCTTCTAAAATGGCTCCCTGATATCTCAGTGGTGGACCTACAACTCTTGTACTTCAAAGCAGGTCTGCTCCTTGCTGGAGTCTATGTTTCCCATGCTGGAGGGCTGGTCTCTGGCTTTAGCCACCAGTGGCTGCCCTTTCTGCTCTGCCCAGTTCTGGGGCTTGAGGCAAGGTGTTTGAGTGCCATGGAAAATTGCAATTGCAAGCCTAAAAATAGATGTCCTGAGAATCATTTAGGTCCAATCAAACCCAAAGAATTTGTGGCATGTTGCTACCACCTGTGTGATTTCAGTGTAAATCACTGCCTTTGGGGTGGGAATGATTTGACTGTGACTCTCTTGGGAAGGGGGAGTGTCGGTGACTCCATCAGTGCACACATGATGGAGAAGTAGCTTGTTGCTCTTACCATACAGGAATGTTCTTTTTTTCCTTTCTTTCTTCCTTTCCTTCCCTGTTCTCCCCTGTTCACAATACCTGTTATGTGGATGTTTGTGCAATCAGGTGACACATCTTCCGGATACAGCTAAGTAGCCAGAGTGATAGCTAGGTGTGCCACTGCTGGAACGAGCATCTCCATGGGATTGCTACAGGTGTGGCAAACTTACTGTCATACCTCAGCCTACTTCTCAAGGGTTGCCAGTAGCAGCAGAGTTTTTGAGTCAGAAGATTCTCTGATTCTGTTTAATGTTGCGGGCGGCCCCTATCATTCTTTCCTGCCTCCCGTACGTGGATCTGAGGAACACACTGCATAAGAAAAATAAATACAAGGGACATTTGGAAGCAAGATGCAAAGCTGCAGAGTGCAGCACATGCACCCAAAGGCTGGAGTCTCAAGCTTCCTCCCTCCTTGCTCCCCTGCCTACCTACCGCTTTCCACAACATTTTTCCTTGTGCAGCTTGAGCTGAAGTCAATCAGTTGCAGTTTTTGGGCATGGGTAGAGTTCAGGGGCAGAACTATTAGGTTGACCATTAGCTAAAAATTGAACAATAGAAAGTTATTTTTCTGTGAAATAAAGTATGTTAAACTTCTGGAATGACTCCCTGCACAAGATAGCTCATTAAACTATTATATACTGCTGACAGAGGAAGGATAGATGCCTGGTAAAACCCTGTAGCACATTACATAAAATCTTTGTCAGAATCCATTGTATTTTAACTGTTCTCCCCCGAAATAGTTATTCAAAATCTGAATTTCAAATTCATGACCTCAATCTCGTTTTCTGTTCCAACCCTTAGCTCCTCCTGGCACCAGGTGTGCTAGATGCCTGTTTCCCAATGCGAACCTGAGCAATTGAGGTCTGCTATTGACATTGGCCAATAACAGGCTGCAGGTGGGGAGCTCTGTGGTGTGATTCAACACCTGACATTCAGGTCAGCCACATGCGGCATCACCAGCTGAAGCAGCTGCTGATCTGCTTGTGATAAAGGGATCCAGGTGATGGAAGAAGCTATTTAAGGCCTGGGATCCTCACCTCCTGAGAGGGGAGCTGTGGCTATTTATAATGCTGGAAGAGGGTGTAGGTTCAAGAGCAAGTGTAAGCTCCTACTGTTTTATGCAGCTGCTTGGTTCATCCTGACCTGGTGCTTGAGCTCTGCCATACTTCTTTGTGTAGCACAACCACTGTGCAAGCATATAGTCTGAATCCTAGATGAGGTAAGGCCAGGTTACATTGGTGTGTGTCCCATTTGCAAAGGTTGATTAAGAAATGAGTGTTCTCAGCACTTGCTGAGCAAACGTATTTGTGCAGTCTGGTGTTTGTCCTGGGGGAAACTTTATTTCTTATGTAAATGTATTATTTTTGAGGTGAGTACAAGGGTCAGCTTGGCATGTTTTGAAGTGACCCTCAACTGTTTAAAGCATGTATTTGATACAAGTGAAATCCTTTAGGTCGACTGGGTGGCTAAATATTCTTGAAGCTTATCAAGGTACTTGCTTACCTGCCAGAAAACTTGCAACTGGAATTCTCCCTGTCCCTTTATATTCACGAGCTTTTGGATTGAAAAAAAAAAAAAAAGGCTCTTCTGGGAAAACAATGCTCTAGTGATGGTGACTATATTTCTAAAAATGTTTTGTGTGACTTATAGAGTTGTTTGTTGCATGTCCAGTGAAAGGCTCTGTGTGTTTACATGGCACTGAATTTGGTCACACAACACATGAGCTGAAGCATTGCTGGCTTCTGCAAGCTTCTTGGCAGCATTCTCCAAGTTCTCTTTGTGCTGAGAAGGAGTAAAGGAAACTCCTCTCTTCCCACTTCTCTCAATACCTGGGTGATAGAAGCACAGCTATGCACACACATGAAAGCAGTTGCTAAATGAGGTGGGACTCATCCAATCTCAGTCTGAAGGTTGCATGGTGGGAGTGAAGCTTAGTGGCAGAATAAGGGAAACTACAGTTCTGAAGTCCAGTTGATGACCAACTGGTTAACCTTTCTTCTTCCTTCTCTGGGGAGATGTTGGAGATGGTGATTGTACTGCTTGCAATGTGCCTTGGGATACAAGTTCTTCCAGCCCCATGGGCCAGGCTTAAAACTGCTCATCTTCCCATGGTGCACAAGTACTAAATCTTGTACCCTTCCTGAGGAACTGGGGGGAGAAAGGCTTACCTCTCTCTTATGAGACACAGAATTACACTGCTGTGAGTACTCACAGCTGGAGGTAGGCGGTGTAGGTCTTACTGGTGTGTAACCACTTAAGACAATCAGAGAAAATAGGACTCAAAACAAGTTTGCAGTTTAACTCTCTCTGTTGCCTTTTGCCCAAGTCTAACCTCTTCATTCCACTCTGTAGATGTGCTTGATACCTGTGAGCATAAAGCCTTTAACAAGGTAGAGATGCCTGGTTAGGAAGGTGTTACTCTGTTGTAACGTGTTTGAGCTTTCAACAGTGTGACCTGGACAAACTGTTCCTCTGAGAAGTGGATTTTCCTGTTGTTTATTTTTGACCGTATTTGGGCTTGTCTTTGGTCTTACTCAGCAGCAAGCTCTCTGGCAGTTGGTGAGCACTGGTTATACCTGCTTCTCCATCTCTGCTCAGTCACCACCTACAGCTCCATTACTTGTCACTAGCATCGGGCCTGCTGCGGGATGTTCAGTAGGGTCTGAAAGCTCTGGGGCTGCTGCCTTCAGCCAAGCAGAGCATCAAGGGGAGGTCAGGATATGCCAGAGTATTTTTTGCAGCCAAGGTTCTTCGGGGTGTTCTAGTGGAAGTGAGACCTCAGTTTTATCCCCAAGATGCCTCAAATGGACATCTGCTGCTTGGAAAGCTGCTTTTACAGGGCTGCTCACGCAGGCTACTGAGGCTGTTCGTATGCATTGTCTATCCACGTTAACAATCTCAAAACTGTGTCTGAAAAGGCCCAGCTGGTATTTGCAGAGGAGATGAGTATCTCAGGTGTACTTTGGGCTCAGGAACATGCTGTATCTTGTGCGACTGGACTGTGACAATGTGCAGCATCCATGAAACCTGTGAGCTCTTGCAGTGATATCTCATGGCTGAGCACAGCCAGGCGTGATGGCCTGAGAGCCTACTTAGAAGGGCTCCAGCACCTCCTCCTACAAAGTGATGGGATTGGTGGTGGGCTGAGCTTTGCCTGAGGTCTTGCTGATGCCTGTCGCTGAGCTGGCATAGAGCAGAGGGGCTCCCCTATGGGACAGCCAGGTGCCATGCAGAAGACTGGCCTTGGATGAAGCCACCACCTAAGAAAGGTGATTCCTAACCAATGAAGCTTATGAACTGTGGCTTTGCTGTGTTCACAGCACTCGTGGTCTGGATTTGATGGCTTTTTCCTGCATGTTACAATGGCACTGGGGCAGGGTACCTACACCACTTTTTGGGTGAGTGGATGCCTGTTGGGACTTCAGGGTTGATAAAGGTTTTTTGTCATCCAAGAGATGTTTTTGTGTTGATAATCAACTTATTTTGTACATGACTTAAATAAGCAGTTCTGCAAACTTCACTTCCACTTCATGAGGTCAGGGGCCTTATGAAGTAAAAGTGAGGGTGACAACTGGGTTTTTAGGGACAGCTTTTAAGAGCTGGGGGACTGAAGCAATGTTGCAACAGTGGAGAGGTCTGGTGCAAAATAAGGTGATAAAGGATTTTTACTCATTGGAAAGTAGCTTTTACAAATCTGTTTTAAATTTTGTAGAGGAGGATTTTAGTGCTGACACTGGAAACAGGTAATACTTCTAACCACCATTATGATGGCACTTATTTTAGCATTCCTATTATGCTGTACTGTGCTAGCCCTCGCTTGTAGTTAATTCCAAAATCTTGGAGGTGGAGGGAGAAGGAAACATGGATGTGGCAAAGAAAAAGGAATGTAAAGCTTATAGGATTTTATAGATCTTCCCAATACCACAAAGTTTCCCTACCAAATTGTACTTAATGCTTTAGGCATCAAAGAAAAAAGCGCTACAGCCAGCTTCTCCCAGCTGGCTCCATTGTGCTTGGGCAGTGACACATCCACTGAAAGTAGGATTTATTTTTTATTTTTTTTTTTGCAGTTTATACCTCCCAGAAGACTTGACTGTGGTATTGGTGTCTGGCTTGGATATTCTCCATCCAAGGAAGGCATGTCTGAGTCGTGGATTCAACTCGGCCTCCTTGCAACACTCAGCCAGTTCAGCAAGCTGTCACTTTTGGTACAATTTCAACTCTTGTTTAACTGATTTTTTTTTTTTTTTCTTCCTCTGAAACGCTGGTTTACATAAAGGATTTCCCTTTATGCTGCTGGCTATATTGCACCAAGCTCAGTCTGAGTTGGGAAATTCAGTGCTGGTCTTGTAATACGGCTTCCACTTGTCTCTGATTACAACAGAAGGCAAACCATGCAGCAACAGGAAACACAGCTCTCGTAAACTGGGTGAAGAAAAGCAAAACCAAGCACAGGCAAATGAGAAATGTAAAGAAAAGAACTGGAGGCTGAATAACAGCCCCAGAAGGTGCAGGAGGATGGGAAGCGGTGCCATGCATCTGGTGCAGCTGAGGTCAGCCTCGTTGGAGCTGCGCTTGCACAGCCCCGTGGCAGCCTCCGCTGTGGCCTGTCATTTGGGATGCGTACATACTTCTCCTCCCTCAACATCATCTGCGGCCTCCGACTGAGATTGGCTGCTGCTTAGTCAGCCCATATCTTACTACAGGGAAACTTGAGACCCACCAAGCCTAAATGTCAAACGCTGCTTAGTCAGATGAATAGCAGCACTCACCAGCAGCCAGCCCTGGCTCTTCCCACGTTTCATCAGGGGCAGAGTTTTGCGTCTAAGCTTTGTTTCTCAATGAAATGTTTTTTTAAAAAAATGCTCGTGTGGAGCTGGCAAGGCATGTGGAAAATCAGCATATGACATGATGATTAAAAAAAAGCGGATGAGCTTCTTCACCTCCACACTCCTGTTCTGCTCCCTGTGTGCTTTCCTCTGACAGCTGGATGTGAAAAATGTGACACTGATAAAGGGCAAAACACTTGTGAAGTGTTACACTGGTTTTTGCAGTGCAGGGCTCCAGCAATAAAAGTGGGGGCTGCTTTCCAGGAATGCTCCTTCCCAGGCATTAACCCCACAGTTCCCCCATAGATCTCTGAATGTCTCCTGGCCAGGAAGGTTTTTGGGCACCTGTGGGTTTATTTTTTTTTTTCCTATACATTATTCTAATGGGGTTAGTTTACTGTGGCTCTGGTTTTGTTTCTAAAACCTTGTAAATGTGCAATATCAACTCTTAATTCAGCAGTCACATGATGTCTCCTGTTTAATAATGTCTGGCTTTCTTAAAGAAAAGCAAGCATGGATGTTTGCAGACTCCAGTAAGTGTCTGTGGTAGCGTCTCCCTGTAGCTGCAGTGTTGCTGTTTTGTGGCCTCCCATTACAGAGCAATTGGAAATGGGCAATGTCTGAGCAGGGCTGGTACCTGCTGCGGTGAGAGCAGCGACGGGCGCTGGGGCTGGCACCTTTGGGTGGGAGCAGATGGCAATGAATGCTCTGTGTATGCTGGTATTTGAGCATTGGCCTTGCTCGATTGCTATGACTTGCCTCCCCAATTATTACTTAATGTTTGGCCAGTTTTCATATCCAACTGTCTCCTCTGAGAATCTTGAAATACTTCCAAAGGCAGAAAAACAGCAGTGAGTGGTACATTTTCTGTAAATTGATGGCTAGTCAATGCATTCCCCTGGAAAATACCATGAAGGTCTATTATAAGACAGATATTATATGCATTGTCACTGGGAAGCTGAAATTTTGGGGCTGATCACAGAACTCCAGTGAGTTTATCAGCTTAAGCTAGCAGCATATATTTATATCTCTAAGAGCAGCTATGATTTCTTTCTGCCCTGCAGTGTTCTTGCCTTCAGTGACTGTTTATTCAAAAAAAGGCAATGATTGGTGAAATCTAAGGGAGCTTTTACACAGAAAAAGTGTTGCAACTGGCAATGTAAATAACACTGTTTCTGGAAATTCAAGTACAAAATGCTTGCACTGAACTGCCAAATGATACATGAAGTTGCCTTGTTTCAAGAAATTAAGAGGAAATAAAAACCTTTCTGCCCCTAGACCTTCGGAAAAGGGTTATTGGAAGAAAAAGCAATTAAGACATGTCAAAGAGGAAGTAAAAAATATCCAGCTCTCTAGTGTCTAATCATTCTGTGTGTTAAGTATGTATGTGAAGTCGCATCCACAACTTTATTGCAGAAATACTTAATCTCTTCATGGAAATGGAAGGCCTTCTGTTAGGACAAACACAGTGACCTTGTCACAGGTTCTGAAATGTGGACTAAACTTTCAAAATTGATTGCCCTCTACAGCCAGAAAAAGGTTCTGAGTTCCTAAATAAGTAACCATTTTTTTAAAAGCACTTAATAGTTCTAGTAAATACTGCACTTAATAATAGTGTTCTTTGAAATACTATTTATATATACACATACTTACAAATGTGACCTCTAATAATGTCATGAGTGTGACTTGTGATTTATGTGTACTGTTTTCAAATAGAAATAATCAGACTTCAGAAACTATTGATAGTAACAGTAAGATCTTCAAGAAGTCCTGAAGTCATAAGGAATTGATCTTTTAACTATTGTTCTTGAACTCTCTTCTCAGAAGACAATTATTTTACATTAAAATAATGCAAGTATAACCCATCTAATGCTGTGATCCCAGGGAACGTACAGGGGCTGCTACAATGATGGCATGTGATGGTTTTGTGTCTTTTAAATGAGCATTTCTCGTTCAGTGATGTACCTTCTGCAGAGACAGGAAGCACCAGGGAGTGTTCAGCATGAATAAATGGGAAAACATGAAAGGAAAATAAGTCACTCCTTTTCCATAGATGCTCCGACAGGAAATCTGCAAACTTCTCAGCATCACTGCCTGCGCTATCCGGTGCTTGTCCCTGTGGTTTGGCTTCCTCCTCTGACATCTCTGCAACCAGGAGGCATGGAGCAGAGCTCAGCCCTACTGGGGAAGGGAGAGACCTGTGGGGCTTTGACCAGCACTGATGGGGGAAGAGGGATAAAGTCTATGAGATTATGAAGAAATTAGATTTTTAAATGTGTGGGAGGGTAGGGGAAAACTGAACGAGCTGAGCTCCAGATGCCAACAACCAAAGAAGCTTTAGGCTGAGCTGCACTGAAGAGCAAGAGGGCAAGTAACTGGGCTTGTGGAGCTCTAGAGTTATGAGCACTTGGAGATGAAAGAGGTAATAAATAAAGAGGAGGGAAGGAAAATGTCTTGGGAACTGTTGGAAGCAGTGTCTGTTTCAGTATTGAATGCCCTTGCTAGGAGCATCACAACTGCCAGTCTGCAAAGGAAAAAATATCCAACAGCCCCATGGCTGCCAGGAAGAGGCACCAGGAGATGCCAAATGCAAAGATTGAGGGCTGTAATCTTTCATTTGTATATTGCAGAAGTGTGGTACATGAGGAGGGAAAAAAAACAAAAAACTTGTCAGCAACTTTATCACAGATACTTCCATAATGCTGCTGTGAAGAAGAGTCTTGCAATTGAGTCTTGAATAACAACAAGAATGCTGAGGTGATCCTGGATGTCTTGTGCTTAGATATGTGTCACCAGAGCAGTATTGTTGTGTGAAGGAAAGGATTAGAGTATTACAGCACGACATAAAGGCCCACAGTGGTGTTGTGCTCATTACCCTACTTGGTTCTCATAGGTATGTGTGTGTGCTTTAATGACTAAGAAACTGTCAGGTGAGATAAAAGCTGAGCCTAAACAAGATTTCTCAACTAAAGCAAATTCAAATAATAGATAGGTTGGTTTTTTTTTTTTTTTTTTTTTTTTTTGAGTGCCAAACCCTGAAGCTCTGTCTGGAAACCAAGTCATTCTGGGTTCTTTCCCGTTCACTCATTAACAAGAATAGTTCCATGTATCAGTCTTCGTTGCTGGCTCTGAGGCATGAACCGCAAAGGGAAACAAGTCCATGAATAACACAGGAATGAAAATTAGCCCTGATTTCTCCACATCTGTACAGTTACACCTTGCAGTTGTATGTTTGAAGTAAGAAGTTGCTGCCTGTACTGAGACGCATTCATTTTCTAATCAGATCCAAATTTTAGTACATGGGCTTGCTCCAACTTTGGGAAGAGCTGAATCTTGTCATTGGTTTCAGAAAGTGCTTTGAGATAGCCAAAACCAGGGCTCCGGTAACAGCGTGATTCTACTTGTCTTCATTTTGCATCAGGACCTAAACCCCTTAATTCTTGCTGCCTCTAACCCATGGCACAAAGTGTGCGTCAAGTTCTTGGAAATGGTCTCTTTTCATGCAGGAATGCAGGAAATGTGTATGCAAATATGTATGTAATGAAGGAAATAGTATGTAAAAACATTGGAACTGGCAGAACCTCTTGGCCCACTGAGACCAGCCCCCATTTGTGATAGGCTATAAGATCAGATAGCTGCACATATGGATGTATCTAGCTGCTTCCTAGCAGTTGGTAGGGGCTAAGATTTTTTTTTTTTTTCTAAATCTACTGACTACTCTTAAGATATTTGGTCTTGCCAAAATCTTTTTAGGACTTGAGGGTATTGAAGGATGGCATGGTATGTGATGTAAGCCTCGGCATGGGCTATGACTTGCACCTCTTATCCCTTACACCAGTTGAACCTGCTTGTGCACCCCTCCTCCCCAGGGCCAGTTGGAGACATATTCCCACATAAGGCGACACAGGTCTCTGGAGCATTGTTGTGATGGAGGAGCTCCAGGCTACACCAGGAATCATCCTCTTTGGTGGCTGGAAATGCCAATGTTGCTTTGTCAATGTGAGCTGATTTTGTAGCTCAGATTTTGGGATTGAGATCATTGTGTGCAGTGGGTGGAATTATTTCATGCAGCTGCAGGAAAAAAGGCTGTGCGCTGTACTTTCCCTAGAGAACGTTACTTTGTGGAGATGTGTTTTAAAAAAGTAGGATGTATTCTGAACTCCTCCAAAACTGTTATTCCGTCTGCTGTTAAGTCTTGATAAGATGAAGAACTCCAAGAGAGAACAGTCAACACTGACTATGAAATTTCTTTTATTCACTTGCCATTGAGCTATACATTCCTATTCATAAGCATTGCAACTAATGGATGTGAGAGAGAACAGGCTCCCCAGAGAGGCTGGACAGCCTCCTTCCTTGGAGACTTGAGACTCAGCTGGGTAAAGCCCTGAGCAACCTGGTGAGACTTCATAGCTGGCCTCGCTTTAAGCAGCAGCTTGGACTGGAGACCTCTTGAATTGACCTCTTGAATTTGTTTGAACATGAATTCCTGTCCTATAAGCCTAATGTTGAGGTTGCTAGATGAGTTTGGTGATTTGCTCTGGGTATTTCCCTGGTGAAGAGCTGCCCACTTCAGATTTGTATGCTTTGGAAACTAGCTTTCCTGTGTGTTGCCCAAAAGAAGGGGGTGGGGTAGGGGCATTGTTATTAACATTGCAGCTAGGAAGCCCAATTTCTTATGGTTTTGTGTTTTGAGGATGTTTGATTTTGGTGTTTAAGGAAGTATGAGCTCTGATTAAAAGCTTTCTGGTGGTCAAGCCACTATAAGGGCTCTCTGGTGCTTATGTCTCCAATATTTAATAGGATATGGACTCATGGGTTTACTCTTATGAGTGGATACACTTACACGGTATCTCTTTGTCTCTTTTCTCCCCAACACATCCTTTCAGGAACCTTGTGGAAGAACTGATTCCTTGAGATCACTCTTTCTTTGTACAATTTGTTCAAAAACCTACAGATTCAGAAACCAAGGAGACTAAAGTAGAGATCTGCTCAGTTGTTTGCACAGACCCCAGGACTGTGCAAGCTTCACTTCCATAAGAAACCCAGCTAAAATTCAATTGGTATTGCAGCTAAAAGCCCCATCTGAGAGTAGGACCCCAGCTGTATGAAGGTGTCAGGTGGACACGTGGTAAGGGCAGCTCTTTTTCTGGGCACAGTAGAAGTATCACCATTGTGCACTATAGTGTCTGTGTTCAGACTTTCTCACCCGACCAACCCAGTGCTTTGCTGAGCACACTTCTGGTTACAAACTTCACAAACACCTTTTTGATGAGGAAGGAATGTGCACTGTTATATGATCAGGGAGACTGAGGTGTGGTGGAAAGGAAAGGGGCACTAAGCTGCTTGTCTACACTTGCATGGAAAGCTTATTGTAGAGCTGCAAACAACCCTCAGATCTTTTGGGCCCTCTTATGTCCTTGGTTCAGGATGTAATAGGCACTGGCAGCTTTGAAAATGTGACCCTTATTCAGGTTTGTGTGAGAGCAGAGTTCCTCTGCAAATATCTGGTGTTGTGTTTCTTTCTGTCAAGAAAGCAGATCATAATATGTCCTGTGACTGTACAGAAGTGGGAAGGATCTTCTTGACCAAGAACAAGATCAAAAAGAAAGAAGTGCTTTGTACAAGGCTCTGGGTGCCCTTTAGCCTCTGATCCTCCTCCCCCTCCATCTCCTCTTCCTTTTTCTTTCCTTTGCTTTCTTCTTTTTTGCCTTTTAGCTGTAGTATTTGCTACTAAAAAAATAGTTGTGTGAAGTGCAAAAGGGGATGTGTAGAACAAAATCCCATCCTGCTTTTCCTCCTGGTGGCTCCACTCAGCTGTGTTCTGCTGCAGGATGGTGCTGCAATAGACCACAGGCATTCATGCCATGGTGTTTTAGTGACTAAAAGTCTATCTCAGAGCTCCCTTCCTAAGTGTGCAAAAGACTTCCATGTCCCTCAGTCAAACCTTGATTTTCTTTTTGTTGACAGGGTTGACCCAAGCATGGGACAAGTCCCAGGCTTCAAGTGACATGATGCTGTGAACAGGGTTTTGAATGCCCAGCTCCTGGTGCACAGAGCCCCAGGATGAACCTGATAGTAGCAGTCAGTCTCTGAAAAGAGTATTTTACAAAAGTATTTTACCCTTGACAGGAAAGCAACAGGTGAAGGAGGCCTCTCTACCCCTTTTCTCCCACCTCAGGCACCAGGTAGTATCTAAACAGCTCAGTACCCCAAACATGACGCTTACAGGAGACGAAGCCCCACAAGTAGTGATGTGATCTGCAAGTTGTTGCCTTCTTCTTGTGAAGCTTTCCAGTCTGTTTTCATCCAGGACAGCTAGTGTCACCACTGTGCGTAGGTAAGAGACAAAGGAACATCAGGAAAACAAGAACAAGGAGCAATGAGATTTGGTGGGGTCTGGAGGTGTTGCCAGCTTGCGCTGTGGGATGTTGTGCCTCGTTCAGGATCCCTAAGCCAGCCCTGATTGATGATAATCTGGCAGCAAGAAGAGACAGCGTAAAAACCCTGTGCCTCCTGGAAGGGATAAAAGGAGTTCTTGCCCTGCAAAATATCACGTGTTTGATTGTTTCACTTCACACAGTCAAATTTCTCTGTTGGGAAGGCTGCGATGGAGGAATGCAGCTTGTGTTACACAGAAACATGTGCTTGGCTATGCTCTGGCTTCTGCCACTCAAGAAAGGTCTGTACCTGCTGATGGGTGTAAGAGTTTGAACAGTAACCTGCCCCATTTACATATGTTAAAATAAGTATTTCAACAAAGAATGCTGTGTTCTGGCTAATTCTTCATTCAGGGCCCTGGTCAGCTCTGAAATGCCATCAAGGAGAAGATTGGCCTCGCCAGGGAGAGGTCACAACTACAAAGGAGCAGAGGCAAGGGAGAAGGAGCAAGCACGTTGTGATTTTTGAGTGCTGTAGAACAGTGGGTTGGTCCCTCCATGCTTCCCACGCTCTTTTTGTTGCATTCCTGAAAGAAACGTGGTGTAGGAGGCTGGTGAGAGTAGAACGACATGTCCTGAAACAGCAGTGGCGTGAGCAGGGCTCCCTGTGGTGATGCTCCACCTCCTGCAAACCAGCAGAGAAACTTCTCAGCGGAGAGGAAGAAGCCACATGTAATAAGGGAAATTATTATAATTACATTGCAATGATACCTGGTTCTCACAGGTGGCATTAATTTCACTGAAAGACTTCAAAGCATTTCCAGATAAGTGCTTCTGGGCTCCTGTAGGAGGCAGGGAAACTGAGGCACTCAGCTTTGATCCTTGGCTTGAGGTCAGGAAATGGCTCAGTGCTAGAGATGGAGACCAGTTTTGTGGCTCTCATGATGGTCAGCCCAAAGACATTGTCCCACTCCAGAGAGTGACCCACCAAAAGCTCTGGTGCCTACGATGGGATCTAGGTAAACTTCAGACCCTAACTCTAGAAGTTTTAACCCCCACAACCTGCTGCCTAACACTGGCTTCTGGGGCCCGAAGACACTTTGCTGCCTGTCCCACCTCACTCCAGACATGGTCCCCCATCAAATGCACAGGGATTCCCAGAGCCCCCTTTGGAGGTATTTCAGACCCAGGCCATGACAGAGCTCTGTCTCCAGACCAGGTCTGCAGGAAGCTTTTTGCACCTGGCAGTGAGCCTGGGCTGGGGTCTGAGTACCTATGAGCTAAACCC
The DNA here is from genome assembly GCA_013399115.1 of Anseranas semipalmata. NCBI lineage: Eukaryota > Metazoa > Chordata > Aves > Anseriformes > Anseranatidae > Anseranas > Anseranas semipalmata. Next base: position 88,727 of record VXAA01000821.1, on the reverse strand, counting down.
AATGTAACTCCTGCCTCTTCCTGGGCTGAACCTGCACTCGAGCAGGGTTTTTCCTTTCGGTTTTATGGGCTTTCGCAAATTTTATTGCGAGCATAATGACTGGAAAACAACGGTCACCAACGTCTCTTGGAGCAGGTGGTGGCTCTCTAGAGAGGTCAGGAGTCGGCCACACCTGCGGAGCAAGTAAACGTATGGGTTGCCTAACAATGGTGCATGTGATGGAAGAGATGAGGGCTTATCCAACATCTACCTGTGGTGGAGATGAGTTCCCTCAACGCTGCTGTTTTGTGGTGGACTGAAGGCTGGTAGAAAAGTGTACCTAGAACAGAAGCAGGACCCTGCAGCAGGATTTCTTTACTCTTATGCTTTTAACTACTATTCTGCTCAAGCTCTGGGGTGGGTTTAGCTCTTCCATCCTGAATCCCATCAAAGTTTGGTAAGGTTTTCCCTAGGACAATGGATGATTGGCCTGAGTCAACAGGGAGACCTAAGGCCAGACAGCGTGGGTCCTGAGCCTCTGTGGGCAGGAAGATGCATGTCTGCTGCTGTCCTGACAATGAAACCATCTGTATGTCTCACTGCTAGCTTGACCGCTGCTTCTAAATTTGATCCTGGCGCACGGAAAAACTTGTCATCTCGTAAAGCATCTGGCTGGAGAAGGTAGTTGGCAGGCTGCAGCAGGGAGCGGTGTCCAGCGTGCATCATGTTTTGGCATGTCCATCTCAGTGTTTCTAGCTGCCTTGGAAGGTTTCCCGAAATACTTGCTTTTTATGAAAAAACCACTGCCTCTGTTGTAGCACATTGCTCCATAATGACCTCTCTGAAGTTAACTGGGCTGAGGGGCTGGAGCAGGCAAACAGCTGTACCTCGTGGTAATGCAGCATGCTCGGTCAGGATGAAATCCAGACTGCACTTTCCTCGCCATGGTAATTACTCCTATCTGTCTCCTGTGAGCACCCATAAATAGTGATGAACCAACAACAAAATTCACAAAGAAGGCTTCTAGGAAAGTCTGCCATGCATGTTGCCTTCGTGAGCCTGATAGCCTTACAGAGCAGGCATCTATGAATGCTGGAAAGCCCAACCTCAAATAAGACACCTGTGTGCTTCAGAGTTTCTAAAAAGCATGAGATGGGTGTGTATTTTTATACCTGATAGCTTATTCAGTTCACTGAACAACTTATCTCACAAGTGAATTACAGCAAATCAAAGCCATGAAATGGTTCAATGCATCCAGAAGTTAGCACTGGCAATCAGTGATAATGTATTTACATTTAAGATTAAAAAAAAAAAACAAAAAACAAAAAACATTTGTGGGTTATTTTTTGAGGCTTGCATGGTAGCTGGAGGCTGGGCACTTATATTATTGCTAGGTTGGCTTTGCACTTCTCTTCCTCTTGTATCAGCTCTGAAGCAAGGGGTTAGACTTCAAGGTTCAGGAGCTGCCCCACTGCATCTCCCACTCAGCACGGGATGATGGCAATCAGGGAACTTTGGCCACGGTTCAAGGCTCTAAAACGTGCGATGGATGTGGTACAGTGATGTCTCCCAGCATTGCCCAACTGCTAACCACGCACAGATGACTGCAATCACAACAGCTTATAGGCACATTTGACTCCTGCAAAGTTGGATGACAAAGAGCTCCACAGGATAGGGACTTACCCTAATGTCATGATGACCAAATAAGTGTGTTTGTTTCTATTTAAGACTGGTTATTTTTAGTCTTTCAACAGATGATGTCTGCTAATGTGGGGTAATTAAGGATTTTCTCCGGTTTGTAAGTTGGAAAAATATCCATGTGCGTGCTCTTTGGCTCCACTGACCTCTCAAATAATTTAATGTGTTTTTTTTTAATGCCATTTGTGGAATGAAGTGGGTGTTTGCAAAAGATGTCACTACTGGACTGTAGTTTGCAAACAGTGACATGGTCACAGCTCACTGGGAAGCTGAAAGTGTTGTGCAAATGCAGAATGGAAAAAACGGTGATGTGAGTGACCTTTCCCATGTGACATGAAATGTATCATGTATAGTGAATGGGCTATCCTGTTTAAAGCAGATAGATAGAGAAGAGACATCCTTTCATTCTCTGTCCATCCTTGGGACTTTCTGCTCCTCTCTGACCCCTAGTACCAGCTTTCTTCTAGTTCTGGTTGCAGAGAAGGGAGGAAATCCATTCAATAGAAATGTCTGGGAAAAAATATATTAACTTGAGTAATCAGCATGATACACCATGATACTGAAAGCTTTTGAGAACTGTGTAAAACAAAAGTTATGTTTTTGGGTAAGGTTTTAGTCCACTTCAGAATTCAACCCTGTATGTCTGGAATAAACTGGGGAGAGGGGGAGAGAATAAGTATCTATCAAGAAAGGAGGGTTACCTAATATCATCTAACTGTTTCATACAGTGAACACCCAGGGGACATGTAATTGGAAGATAAAATAACCATGTATGTAATGTTATGGTAGGCTGTCAGCAAGTGGCCGTGTTCCACGCAGACATCCAAGATGTTTTCTTTAATGTGCGAACCAGTGCTCAGTTTGGGGAGGACAGGCTGGGGTGATGTTAGCTTTTTATTATGCCCTGGTCTGCAGAGAAGTGGAGTGCCTTGGAAAAGCAGTTTATGAATGCATTTACTTCTCATGTCTGCTTTGGTCTGAATTTTCTAGTAAGGCAGTTTAACTGGTGTAAATGTGCTACTGAAATGAGTTGGTCCAGATATTTCTGGCTGATTTCTGCTGCACTGGAATGGTAACCTGTGAGGTGACCTAACAGGAGCCCTGGTCCCGGTGGGCTGCATGAGGTAGAATCACAGAATGGTTTGGGTTGGAAGGGACCGTTAAGGCTCCTCTGGTTCCAACCCCCTGCCATGGGCACGACACCTCCCACCAGCCCAGGCTGCTCAAAGCCCCATGCAGCATGGCCTTGGGCACTGCCAGGGCACTCAGCAGAGCGCTGTGAATGCACGTGGATAAATGAACATGTGCAGGGGAGGCACCTCTCCAGCTCACGTACACGGTGATCTTGAAAAACAGATGCATGTTAAAGAGGTCAAATCTGTGTCTCCTCTACTGTTATTACTCCTGCTGTAATTTAGACTGACAGGCTTTAATTAACAAAATTGTTTCTTAAAGTATTTTCTGAAAAGGCAAGAATATCCTTCTTTCATGCAGCCTCATCCCCAAATCTTGCACAGACCGTGAATACCTCAGTGGATGGAGAAAGTTTGAAAGGGGATTGTGCAGAGGAGACAGGAGGAAGTTTCCAAGCTAGTTACTATTTAACATGAACTGGTGTGTGCTGCATAGACACAGTACTCTCCTTTGCCAAAACATAAGCTTCAGACTTAGTCTTATTTTTTTAACATCTGAATTAACAATGCACTTGCAAGCTTCAGGACAATGTGTCCATCTCATCTATTGCCATCTGAAGTTTCGCGAACCGGTTGGTGCAAGCTCCCCCTGTGCAGTTTCCTGTTCAGCATTTGAGCCCATCACCCCTGTTCTTGGCTGGAATTTGACACCTCTATGAAATTTGTCATTTTTGGGGGTTCCTTGTAACCGGGCATCTTCTCCTTTCTGCTCTCCTGGGCTAGGAGAGATATATGATGTATGACTGAAACACACATCACAATTTCGTCCCTTTCATGAATCTCTAATCCACTCCATGGCTTACAGGTGCAGAACACTGACATTGGCCTGACCCAGGCTCCTCCATCCATCTGCAGCTCTGGGAGAGGCAGAAGAGCAGAAACCAAAGAGATCTTTGTACAATACAGCAATTCAATATGTTTTAATATTTCAAGACCTATGGCTCACCTTAAATTGCCAGTGCTGAACTATACTATAACATCCATATGTATCAGCTTTCTTTTTTATGAATCACTTGCAAAGCCCATGTTTGACTCTCGAAATGTTTCTAAAATCCATTCATCTCTATCTGTGCTGCATTTATCTCTAGCACCCCTCTTTGGGTCAGAGAACAGCTCCTAAGCGGGATCTGATATTAATTCAAAACAGATTGAGGCTTTTCATCAAAATCTTTTTCTGTAAGCACACCATGGCAAATCTGGACATTTAATACTTTTGAGGAGAATTTTTTTTTTTCTAGTCTTGCAGATAGTCTTACTCTGTAAAATACATTGGCCAATAAAAGGAGGAAGTGTATCCATACCAAGGGGAATTTCTACAAGAGTTTTGCAGGCAGTGCTCAGTGTTTGTTGTAGGGCTGCTCGGGGATGAAAGAGCGATTTGGAGGGCAGGGAATGAGAAGGGTTGTACCGGTATCTGGGGTTACTGCAAGTCAGTGACATTCATTTACTGCAGAGGTAACACCTCAGGCCCTCTCTTCCAATAGGAACAGGACTTTTACGGGGCGAAATCAGGAGAGTTTGGCGACCAATGAGCTCTCAGAGTGAGTCACATTCATAAAGAGTTTCAAGTTTGCGGTCTGGCAGATCCTAGGAGATGATTAAACCCACATAAAAGAACACTATTAGTACAGCGCCCGTGGTTCTGTGCTGGCTTCAGCTCGTGTGCAAATGGAAGGTGGTGCAGGGGCTAGCAGTGCAGGGTGGGAGGGAAATAGGGAAGGGGGAAAAAATTTACTTAATCATGCTGGAACCGCAAGTCACTGCTGCCCTGTGTGAAATACAAGGCTGTGAATGCCCTGTGGGCTCTGCATACCTGTTGCAGCGTCATCATGAAGTTCCTAGCTGATACAAAGGCAGAAGCTGCGCCAGTTGGTGAAGCAGGATTCCCCCCCTGCCCCCGGCTGCTCCCGCTGCACTGCCAGGATGGGACACCCCCCTCCGAGCCCTTTGCTGTTGGGCACTGGGGGGAAGCAGGGGGGCACGTTAGCCCACACCAGCTTAGCCAGGGCTTTCCTGGAGCATTACCCACCTCTGCGTGGCCTCCCGGCAAAATGCTTGTGGTCTGCCTTGTAAGCACAGCCCTCCCCTCTCCAGAGTGGCCGCAGGGACCGATTCACCAACATGAAATCTAATTTACATAACCCTTATGTGTTGGCATGATTTGTCATGATTTCTAATGTTAAGGCAATTTCTTTATGTTTCTGTCTTTGGAAGCCTTCTGTTAGAGAAAATGTTTCTCATTATCGCTGCGAGGTTGCCAGACCTGGGAGGTATTTGTTTCCTATTGCTCTCCTTGTCCCTCCTGCTGCGCATGATTCGTCCCAGAATCAAAGATGAGGAGAGCCCTGTTTTATCCCCATGGAAAAGATGTCATGGGGCAGGTGGGGGGCTGGAGGCCCCCCCGCATGGCACCCCCACCAAAACGCTGTAGGGAAGTCAGACCTTCATTCCCCTTGGACCGTGAGCGCTGCGTGGGGATGCCTAAGGATGCCTGTCCCTGTGGTGCGCGCTCTACCACCCGCCCGACCTCCATCCCTCCTAGCAGCCGGGACGTGGGTGCCATCCTGACACACCTTTGCTATGGCAGCAGTCGCCAGAGAAAGTCTGAGAGAAATAATGGGGAGGATGGGAAGTGGGGCAAATTCTGCTGCAGCAACTTCCTGACATTGGGAGTGGCTTCACGCAGAATAAAGGAGCTGCTGTTTAGAAAAGGAGAAAGGGACCCACATGGTGTTTGGGTCAAGCAGGTGGCTGCTGGGTGGGAGCTCCCTTCCTGGAAGATGTCTTGGGAAAACACTTGCTTGAGACAATTTCCCAGCAGAATCTGCTCAAAACTTTGTCACGAGGGAAAGCGTTCAGCAAGGCTCTGCCCTATCCCTCTGTGTGCTTTGTGGGTTGTAACACAGATCTGATCAACAGCTTCTGGTTAGATTTTCAGATAGACTCCACCAAACGCAGGTACCCAGAAGGCAGGAGATGCCTATGGTCCTAATATGCTCCTCTTACGGAGCTCTGAGTAGGACTGTGATTTTTTTTTCTTCCATAGCCTTTGACCATTTCATATCCCTTGCCTTTGCCTAATACAGATGTTTTTCCCCTAATCCTGCACGACTCAACCACCCACCTCACTGTAGGCTGAGAGGCACAGGGGAATGCCACGGGAGTGTGAGCAAAGCTGTCTTCATCTTCTCGGCTTCCTCAGAGGCTCTGCAAAGAAATGCAATAGCTTTCAGATTGCATTCTCCTCCAGCGCAGGAGGGAAAAGGACTTCTTTATCATCCGCACTATGGCCCCAGGCTGCTCCCAGAATGGATGGCTGGTGACCGGATTCGACCCCAGCTGAGGTCACGCCCTGCCATATTCTGCCCAGGTAAATAGTCCCACACCAGCTTCAGGAAGGGCAGTCCCAGACTGAGCTGAATATTTTTGCAAGCAAATAGGGTTCCAGTATTTTTGGAATGAGACTTCAGGGGGAAAAAAAATGTTGTTGTTCCTCAGGACTTAAAAGACCCCATCCACCTGTCTTCTGCTGCTGTGCCAGGTTGGATGTCATCCTGAGCTTTACCAACACTGAATCAAGTCATTTCCCATGAAATATATGTATTGGTAAGGCTGTTCTCATCCCTTCAGCTTCTAGTGAAGAAGCAAAGTGCAGCTGGTCTCAACCATACAGACTAGGCTTTTCAGGCTTTTCATCTGGAAAGGTGCTAGAAAACAATTTTCTGAGATCTGCCTCACAAGAGAGCTGGTAGCAATGATTTCTCATGGCTCTGCTCCTGCAGCTTTGGCTGGTGTGCTGTGAAAGGTGCTGAGGAGAGCTGAAATGGGAGCAACAGCTTCCCTGGATGGCTGGGATAGCTGGGAGCACACATCTGGACATTGTTCAGCTAGCAGATTGAGCTAATCTTCCCATTGTTACCCCTTCCTGTTATTTATCACACTCTGGCCATTGCATGTTTGACGTACTAGGTGGTAAATCCTTGGGGCAGGGGCCCAAAGTGCCCAGCTTTCACTTGGGGGGGTGAGTGGGAAGGAGCTCTGGCTGTAAATGACCACCAGGCATGTCGACCGTAAGATTGCTGATGGAAGCCTCATCCTACAGGACATAGACAAATAACTCCTTGTGGCCAAAATTCATCCAAATACCGTGCTGCTCATCCTCAGGGGAAGAAGCAACAGTGGCCATGCCCTGTGGGGTGGGATGGTTCCAGTGCCTTGGACTGGGCTGGGAGCAGATCAGCATCATACCTGAGGAGCTATTGCTGTTTGTGTGAGATGGGTGCTGTGGGAATGAACTGGCCCTTAAAGCATCCTGTCCCACCAGGAAGGGTCTGGGGGTCCCTCCAGAGAGGCTGACCGGGGAAGGGGAAGCTTGTTGTAGCACAAGTGTTTAAAAGAAAACCCACTGAGAAAGCTTTCTCTAAGTAAATTCTGGAAAACTGTTTTTTCTTTTTCATCAAATTTACACTTCTGGCAGAGAGAAATTTCTCACTACAGAGAAATTCTCAGGGCTTCATCTTCTGAGAAAGTTTCAGAGCACTTACTCTAGAGGGGGATTTTTGCAGAATTATCTCAGCGGATATGTGCATGCTACACAGTGACAGAAGAGGCTTTCATCATGGGCTGAGACACTTCTCATTTCCTTGAAATGTTAGATGGGGAATTTGGTTGGCTGCCATCAGCTGCTGCTGTTCAAAGAAAACCCCCAGTGCAATCTCATATCAGTAAAATATTAAAAATCTCTGCTGAGCCCTGGTCCCATCCCTGGATCATTTGCTGTGAACCTGGGAAGTAGGACTCTGGGGAGAATCAAATAGATCAGTCTTGCATATAAGTGTTCAGGAAACACGTTTTTGAAAACCTGTTCACATGGGTCAGTTAATTTTGCTGATTGAAGCTTATTGATAGTTTTAGTTTTGCCATTCTGAAGCAAAATGTGTCCTCAGACACATTTTTTTCCCTTTTTTTCTTTCCCTTCCAACCTGTTTCTAAAGATGAACTGTGTTCCTAGGTAGCTGTGTGTTGCTTTTCACCTGTAGCTGGATGTTTGTAAGGTAAGCGTTATCATCTAACCCAACAATGAAACAGCCCCTTCCAACAATCTACTTTAAAATTATTCCATGGTCTGATTAGCATCTCTATAGCCCAATCCTCAAGTAACACTATCAGGAGATAGTATTTTTGCTGACATAGATGTTTGCAACTCTTTTTTCCCTTTTTTTTTTTTCTTCAAAATTTGGAAAATTGACTTATTTCAACGCTTTATAGAGACAGAACCATTCCTTGGTGATGTTAGCTTCTCATTTTTGTAGGCATCAGAATTTATGTGGAAAAAAAAATCCCTGAAAAAAGCTCTGAAGTTGATTTTTGGGGCAGTTATTTCCTATGGAAACAGCCTTTGCACTGTAGAGTTCAAAAGAGAAGCTGAAAATTTTGTTTCCTGATAGTTCCTTCTGTTTTTCTATAATTATGCTATGTGAAAATACAATGGAAGTAGAAATACAGTTGGAAGGAAGATGACTTGTTGCAGTGGTGCCTGGAGGTCCTGAACGCGATCAGGAGATGGTTGCACAAGAGTTTGTGCATGGAGAGGGCTTCTGAGGCTTCAGTCCTAAGGGGGATTTTTCAGAAATCACTCTGGGCTCTGGAAGAAGTCGTCTCTTCAAAATAGATGCCTAGGGAGCTGAGAAAGCACAAGCAGGGCAGAAGCCAGCTCTGCAGACACCCTGTTGCTGCCTCATTCAAATACTTGTTCAGCTTGCTTAAGAGCTTGGAGTTTCTTGTGAGGTTAGGTTATAGATCCAGACTACACCAGAAACCAGGAAGGTTTCCAGACTAGAACAATCTCCAAAAGGGAGCAAGGCCAGATTTTAATGTTGGACAGCAAGAGCTTTTGTACTCAGAAATGCCATGTGGATTTGGACACAAGAGAGTCCAAATTAGCTAGTCTAGGAAACCCCAGAGTTTGGATTTACCACAAGGTCTCTAGTTCCTTGTGACACTTGCTATCAACCTGATGTTGTTTCTCTGGCAACTGTTGTAGTTTATGCAATTGTGTTTTATATCGGTGGTCCCGAATACAGCTGTAGGAGAGGCTCTCCCTTGGCCTTTCTAGCTCAGCAAAGATGCTTAATGGTGCCAGTTTTCCAGCTGTAGCTTTGGTGTGGGTGTCAACCATTTGCTTGGCTCTGAACATTTTCAGAAGTGAAGGTGTCATGAAACTATCCCTCCTCATCTCTTTCTTATAAGAGCATCAGAATTCAGTGTCACCATTAGCTCTGATTAAAATAACTTCTTATCTTACTAAATTAACCAGAAGTTAATCACTTACCTCTGCTGCCTTCTCAGCACAGAAAATTGCTTGAAATCACTGTAGCTTGTTTGAAATATTGCATTCAGTGAAGTTTATTCATCTTTTCATTTTTGACTGTTTTGATCACTATTTTTCTAGCATCCACAAGAAACTTTTTTTTTTTTTTTTGATGGTGACAGCTTTTTTTTTCCTGTAAGCACAGAAGCTCAGGAGCTAATATTTTAAAGAAACTGCTGAACTCCATGAACCTCAGGTAGCAGCAGTGTAGAAGAGCAAGGATGTTCTGATTTCATTTTATATCCCATCACAAAAGGTACCAGTCTGATCCAGACGTGCAAGGCTCGGCTTAAGCATAATTCCACCATTTGGATTTGCTTTTAGTTTAAAAGGTATAAAGAAGACATACAATGGAAAGAGATTTCTTTTCTTCTGTTTGATGTCTGGCAAAGGACTGTGGAGTTTCTTTGGGCATGTTTCCAACTCTGTGAACGGATATTGTGGTGCTGATGATTTTCAGTACATAAAGCTATAACAAGTGCATGTGGTTTCCATGTGGAACTGAAAGCATGTGCTAATGTCCTCCCAGGAGGGGAGAATTGCAGCCCCATGCAGAGTAGTTATTCAGTAATTCTGTACCTTCTTTGTTGAACAGATAGGGGAGTGTTTTGTTTTTCAGTACGTTTTACTGGTTTCAAAAGTGTCCCAGACTATTACTTAGCTATAATTTGACTTCCAGAGAATATTGGACAAGGAAAATCACTGTTTACCTGGTCAAGACTCAAGAAATAATTCTATTCTCTTGCAACTCCCTGATTCATGTAGCTGCAACCCAATGCATTGTAGGGACTGTTGAAAATTGAGATAGTAAGGGATGAAGTTACCTGACAGGTGGTGACTTATTGCATGTGAAGCTCTGCAGAACATGGAGTTATTTAGAAAGGGACTTCTGACATCTCAGTGTTCTTAGCTCTCTTTTTTGTTCTTGAGCCCAGAAATTTTGAAAGAAAACTTGCTGCCCTGAGCTGTAGAGCTATTGAAGACCAAGGGATGTCCCTGGGTGGGAAATAAAGGGCAGACACACTGAGTGACTGCCTGAGAGCATGCTGCTTCACAAAACTGCATTTGAAAACACAAAGCATGAGGGTTTTTGACCATATGATAAATTAGGGCCTTAAGCAGAATGTTGACCATTGTGGCTTGGCGGAGCTGGAAGAACTTGTGTGCTAGATGGTTCATATGAAGACAGATGGCAGTGGGTGAGCTGAAACAAAAATAGCACTTAAAAGCTGAGGAACAGTTCTGCACAGCATCATCTGGTGTCACACAACATAGGCTGTTATTCGACTTAAGATGTCCCCTGCCACAACAGTTTCAGTGAGGTACTGAGGCCAAGGAGAAGGTCAAGGCATAGGTGACCAATACTGTTGTTCCTGATGAGTAGCACACAGATAGACTGTGGGTTCATGCACATGTCCAACTATCTTCCTACAGGTCAGAGACCTTTCCTGAGATTTTGGTCACTGGAGACACTTCTTTCCTCCTGCATATGACCATTGCCAGCTCATAACCCAAGCGGTGTCTGACCCAAAGCAAACCTCCTTGCCCACTGGAGTAGTGTTTTGGGATGGCAGAGCTGGGTCACCACGTCCCTGTGTCAGTGTTTGAAGGGTCACCACACCCGGGGAGGAGAACACCTTGTGTCTTGGCTCATGCTTGACCAGCCGTACCACTAGACAAGACAGGAAGATGAAAGAGTACATGAGGCTAACAACATAGATTTGGAGTATAGGAACAAAGATAAAAGAAGATAAAACAAGAAAATGCCTTCTAAAGATTATCTTTAATTACAGAGATCGTTCTTAGCTGGCTCAGCACATTGGCTGGCACTTGCTGCTCTTTCTCCTGGATAGAAGCAGCTGGAATCACTCTCTCTTTCCATTAACTCTTACAGGTTAATATCAACTTCTTGTTTCCATTAACTAAGATCTCAAATCTTTGTTTCCTCTCTTCTGGAAGAGGAAGAGGTCCAGAGCAAAATCTGTGAACCCAAGCTGAAATACCCCTAGTTGTGTGTGTGTTTGTTCAAGAAAGCTCCCTGCCCTGTTCTCTGTGACCAAGCAGAGTGATGGCACATGGACTTTGGGGAGGTGAAGTCCAGTCCTCCTGAAGCCTTCTGTGAAAGTTTGCATCTTACTTAGCACTTCGCTGACCTCTGGCTGCTTTCTCATTGTTCAGCTGTCTGAAGATGCGTTCGTAAAAGTCTTTATATCTTGAGAATATACTTCTCTAGCTGAGTTTAAAACTGGTCTTTTTTTTCCTAGTAGCACTATATGACAATTGAACATCACATGATGAAATGTGTAATGAGGTGCTTAGACTAAGTAAAATATTTCTCTTTATTCCTCTCTTAAGTGTTCCCAGAGTTGAGACAAAGCACTGGGTTGGCTTTCCAAGCCATCCAGGGTGTTGTTTTTTGGTCTGTGGGGCTGCAGAAGTACATGGGCACCTTGCTGGAGCTCTGAGCAAAGAAGCCAGGGAAAGTCAATGTGCTGCCAACAGGTATTCCCACACACATGGCCAAACCCTCCATGGAAAAAAGTTGGAGGCCCAGGAAATAATAAAAGTTGAAAATGCTGGCCGTAGGGTTCAGACCCATTATGTTAAAAATTAACAGAGACATGTGAAAACCTCAGCCCACATCTGTGGTTCATAAGTGAAGGTTTACAGTCGAGCAAATTAGTGTTGAAGTCTATTAACTTGTTGAATTCATTGAACTTCTGATAGTGTTTTTTTTTAAAGGCTGCGTTTTGCTTTTCGGCACTTCTGAATGTTATGCGAGACAAGTAACAACATCAGCGTTCTGTGGAAATCCAGTCTTGTCCTCTCCTGACATCTTTATGGCTTGCAAAATATATGGTACAGCCAGCCAGATAGCTAAGGCATGCACTGTGAGTGTAAACTCCTTTTATTGAAGAGTAATGAGGTTTAAGATGGAAAACAAGTGCTGGTTATGTGGGTAAATACTGGCACTGAAACAGAAGTGTCTAGGATAGCCTCCCGATAATTAGTGTGCGCATCTGCTCGTGTTGACGTTGCATCCAAAAGCAAGCGAGCACGTGGTGGCTGTGTGCTGAACACCGCGTATTCCCCGGAGATGGCGACTCAGCTGCCAGGTGGAGATGTGGTGAGAAAATACAAGCTTGTTTATAAGGCAGCATTTGGAGTTTGCCTACAGAGTAAATGAAGACAGAATGACCTTGGAGATGGCTGGGGTAGGATTTCTGAGGGCTCTGCTTTTGGGGTGGCTGAACTGCAGACACGGTGCTACGAGAGACAGTGGTGCTGCTGATGTAGGGAGCCCCTTGGCACTAGAAATGATTTTTTTCCAGCTGAAAAGGAATGTTTCACTCTTCCAGCTTTTCAGTGCTTCATCTGAAGAAGAGTTTGTTTGCACCACCTGAGTTTCTAGGGAATTCCCCAAAGCTTTTCTGTTTGCTGGAATCTGCTCAGCACCCAGAGCCATTCTCGTGCTGTGCAAGCTTCATTCTTTCCTCCTGCCATCCATTATCCCGTACGTGCATAGCTGCCTCCATCCTTTGCCTCCCAGTGTCATTTACATAAGAGTAAAATTAGCAGCTTGAGTAATTACGAATAAGTCGCATTAGACAAAGAAGCCTTGAGGCTGAATGTAGGAAGCTGAAATATCTGGCATTGCAAACCTTCATTGCACTGAACGGCAGGGAAGAGATCATTTTCCCCTTTTTCTGAGTGTCCCAGAAATACCAAGGGGTTTAGGAACCCAAATCCCATTGACACTGGTGGGCACACAGAGGAGGCTTGGCGTGCAAATGTTCAAGGTACCCAAGCCATGGTCTGGGGTCTGGCCATCCTCTCCGTCAATGGGCAGTGCCCAAAGAGCACCACGACCCACCTGCATCCACCTGATGCGATGCTGTGGTGCCAAACATTACCGAGAGCAGGGGATGGACTCATGCCCTGCTCACCCCTGAAGGCTAGGGCTGTGCAAGCAAAGCTGCACCTGGATAAAAAGAAGAAAGCAAAAGGTCTGTGCTTGGTCTGCTGTTTTCAAAATTGAAGTTTGTACCAGCCACGTTTGATGAGGAGAGCGGGTGCTGCTGAGCTGAGTGCAGGACAACAGCTGTTACGAGTAAAAATAATGATTGCTTTTACTGGGAAAAAAACTGCTCACTGACAGCAGAAAAAAAGTTTTACTTGAGTCAAAACTGCAGGTTCTGTCTCATAAGAGCCACATTAAAAAAAAAATCTTAAAAAAACTGTAAAAAACTACTGTTGTCATCTCCAAGGCCTGATGAAAATAAAGGAATCTAGTTCATATTTTGCATGTATTTGCACACTTATTTGCATAAAACCTGCCTGCTAATTTTAGTTTTAAAAATGTTTAAATACATGCAAAAGAAATTAGGCTTCTGGACCATCTTCCAAAGGGTACCGCTGCAAACCGCTGGCAGTGGCCATACCTGTGCCATGGGGATCCTCTGTGCTAAACCCCCCCTGTAACAAATCTATTGTGTTTTTTTGGTTTTTGAGGGGAACACTGGAAATTTGCTTGTGAAGTGAAAAGCCCAGAGATCACATCAGGACACACATGCTGGCCTGTACAGAGCAATTGCTGGGGCATCAGCAGAGCCAGGCGGGTACAAGCATGGGTCTGACCACCGGATTGCAATTGTAGCCAAAGATAGAGTCTCGGGAATTTTCTTTTTTTCTTTTTTTTTTTTCTTCCATGCCATAAAAAGGCTGAAGTGCTTCTCCCATCATTTATGCATGGAAAAGGTCTGGTTCTGAAATTGTGCAGTTCCCCCTAGAAAACAGATGACTTTTACAGCTAGCTGGTTTTCAGTATTACTCCCCCAAGGAGTGGCGCGAGGTGCCACATTTCAAGAGCACAATTCTTCCCGCACCACAAGACCTGTTTGCATTTCATTTTTCACTTCACTCTGGTCGTCTCCCAGTCCTTCCAAGTTTTTCTGTTACCATTCTGCACCATTTTGGTCCATTTGCTCTGCCAGGATTCCTATTTTACTCCAGCTGTCGTATTTCCTCGGGATTTCAGTCTGCTTGGCTGACTATGACATGCAGAGGCCAGACTAAAAGCTTTGTTTGGCAGAGGTGCTGAGCAGCTTCTTGGCGAGCACAGTTTACTGTACACAGAGACACAGGGGAGGAGAAATTTCCTTTTGTCTCTCTCTTCTCCGATTCAGCCTTCCTTCAGACCTCGTATCGCACACTTGCTAGTTTATGTGAATTTGCTTAAGGATTCATTTTACATTATCTAATCCTCTGATTTTCTGTTCCAAACTTTCACAGGCTTCCTTCCTAGCAAAAGAGGTTTTAAAACTTTTGTCTGAGTTTTTGTTGTTGCTAAGAAAGTGAAGAGTCACAGTCCCTGTCCCTGTTGCTTCACTTGTAACAGCCTATTTGAAAGGGTATCACAAGGCAGGGAATTCCCCAGGTGTATGAAATCACTGCTGATGCCTTTGACTTGCTTTTATTTTGCTCTTCAATATTCCCACTTAATCAATCCGAGTTGTGCTAGCCTCAGCACCAGGTTCATACCAACACCAAAATCTCTTCTTATATTTTGGCTTCTTAACAAGTAGTCATTTGTCTTTTATGAATCCTTTAGTATATTTTACATTGTTTTGCCTGCAAAGATAATTTTACGAAAAGTTGCAGTATTGCAGATACCGAAAGGTCATGGGAACCTCTTGCTAAGATTTGTCCAACTTCTTCTTATCAATAGCTTTAAGTGGTGTTAGCATTTTAAAAGGAGTACTGTGTGAGCATTAAAAGACATTTTTTTTCCCAAGTACACATTGAAAAGCACTTTTATCCCATGTCTAGGGCTGGGCACTAAATGGAGCTCTATCACTATGGGCTGATGTTTTCTATTCAGAGGCTCACAGAGAATGCATTGTTCGAAGGAGAGCCGAGCTGCAGAGGTTGGAACAATTTCATAAGCATAAAGTTATTGCAAGGTGTCTACCAGGAGACTTTGGATGGAAGGGAAACCCTACAACATAGGCTGCTAAGCAAATGAGCTTTATGTTGCACAGCATGGAAAAAAAAAAAGAAAAAAAAATACACTAAACAAAACTAGCACTTCCTTCACTTTTCTCAGTTTGTCAATACCAGGATCTGGGCAGAAAACATCATGTTGTATGTACAGCAGGTAGCACCCTGAATTTCTCAAAGGATTTACTGCTGAGCTAACGCCTTCCAGCACGGAGCATCCTGCTCCGGCGTGGCGGTCATTAGCAGCTGGCCATGGCGGTGGCACTGTAAGGACACAGACACATGTTTTTCTAAAAGCTGAGAGATGTGACTCTAATTTGAGCCTCTTACCATAATGGGTTTGATTTCTTAAATGGCTGCATTTTTTTTTTCCAGAACGTGGAGTCCTTACAGAGAGAGGGATGTATGCTGGAGCCCCTGCCTCTGTGCACTGCATCCCATAGAAACCCATGGCCGTCCTTGGCACAGAGACTCCCTTCTGACCAACCTGAGCCCTGCCAAGCTCCAGTTAAGTGCATTAACTGGATAAGTGCATTTCTTATGCACTTAAGTGCATTTCTACTGATATTGTGGACTAAGCATGTTACTTGGAGGCTTTTCTGTTCCTCCAGGGGCTTCATTGGCATGCCCAGGCTGCAGGCTGCTCTCACACTCGCTCAGCTCTCAGAAAGAAGGGGAGAAATAAACTTGGAGAGACACTGGCTTCTGCAGGGGAAGGATTAAAGCACCAGCCAATTTCTGAGAACTCTCCTCTGCAGTGACGACAAATATCCTGACACAACTGGAGAGAGACAAAGGCGTCCCCTGAGTAAGATCAGGGCTGGCTAGCACAGCAGGAAGAACTAGATGTGATTCTTAAAGGTTTTTCTTTCTCTGAAAAGAACAGACCATGCTTGAGAGAATCCTTCTTACCAAGCGGTGCTTCCCTCCGAAAGCTGACTCACTGTGCCAAAGGCCTCTTCAACAAAGGAAAAGTTATCCAATTTCTCTTTATTTTCCTCCATTATTCACAGTAAGTTGTATTTGGCTAAAGCATGCCATTGAGAAAGGCACTGTCTGGAGCTGAAGACATCAAGAAACAAATCTATCATCTCCCATGACACCTCTCCCATGTGGGTAATCAAATGCTTTGCCAAAAGGCACTTTATTCTTAATTTGCAGTTGTCTGGCTTCAGCTGCTGCTGTCCCATTAGCACCCATTTACTTTTTCTCCCAATCCAAGCTCTTATATGCAATGATCAAGACCCCCTTGAGCCCTCCTTTCTCTAAACCAGGGAGGGGGGTGCCTTGGGGCATGTCCGGACCCCCAGGTGGATGGCGCCTGCCACAAGACCTTCCACTGGCAGGGAACTCAGCCTGTAACTGCCCAGAGTGCAGGATCAATGCAAGATCCACAGATCTTACCAGCTCAGGTGTACCTTAAACCTGCCCTCTCCTTAGCCGTTAGCCTAGAGCAAGCCTGCAAGCCTGGAGGGCAAGCACAGCTATCCTGCTCCACCTCTGAGCATCCTGACCGCAGGCAACTCAGCAGAGCCCTTCCTCCCGCTCTCCCCAAATTGCAGGCCTGGAGAGACTCCTGTGGGGGCACTTTGGGTCTGCCTACACACACGTGTACAGGCCATTTTGGCAAGGAGCACCCCCTGCTGCAACACCTGCTGCGCTCAGCATCCGGCCCCTCTGCTGCAGGGGCACCACAGCCCCAGCCAGAGCTGCAAACTCCCCATCAAGTGGATGAATACACAGCTGGATTTGCTTTTTGGTGCAGACATCTGAAAATATTTCTACTACCTGTGAGTCGTTTGTCTAAACTTTCTTTTTGCATTGCTAACAGCTTTTCACTATCACTGCAGATGCAGCCCCTGCATCCTTTCCAGCTGAAACCTTCCAGGACACGTTTCCCACTGTGTAGATACCAACTATAACTGCAACTTTCCATACAGCTCAGTGAAACTGGGATTTGTCTGAATACGTTTGGCTGGCTGAGGTATCCCCGTCATCCCATGCAATTGCCCTGCCCTCTATGATAGCTGCCATCCTGCCAAAGCTAATATTACCCGCAGATTTTATCACCAGCTTTGTGTAGGCATATTTCAGGATCATTGATCAAAAAGGTCAATTAGCATTGCGATATTTCCCACCTAAAAAAAAAAATAAAAATCAGAGTTGTTTCCAAATTCTTGAGATTCCAAAGGCATGAAAGGCTTTCTTTAAAGGGAAAGGAGAGATGATGCTGCACGAAGGAAATTCTCTAGAGTTTGAAATGTTTATCATTTTTGCCCACCCTGATACCTACAGGTACATTCTCTCACGTCGTAATATCTGTGGGGTTTATGTAGCTGGGGATGAGGATGTTTTGGTTGTGCTGTTTCTTTTTTGTAATGTTTTTTTTTTTTTTTTTGTTGGGGGGGGGGGGGGTGGACACTTTCCAGCCTCTGTAAATGCTTCTCCTCAACAGGAGTTCAACAGCCTTGTTGGTTTTGAGAGCATGTCAAAGGGCAAGAACAGACAAACTCATGCTGTAACACAAATACAAAAGCCCTGGGAAATTCAGGGGTGGGTAGATCTGAGGTTCTGCCCTGGGTCTGTTCCTAAATTGGAATAGTCCAGGCAACAGCACTGACACTGCTTCTCTTCCAAAACTATTCTGCTCCATCGCCCCAAAACACGTGTGTGAGGCTCCTGCAGCCGCTTGGGTGCTCTCACAGGGATTGTGCTGTCAGAGTATTTTCTGCTCCAGGAGTCCGGTGTTGACAGTGTGATATCTTTTGGCGGAGGATGATATGACTTAACAAACTGGAGCAAGTGTTTTATTTATTTTTAATATACTTCCTCAATTAAACCACTGTGGGGTGTGTGACTGCTTAAAACGTACGGCCTGAATTTCACTCTTAATTAACTCCATGCAAAGAAATTAGGAAAGCATTTGCAATGTATGTGGCAAAAACATACTCCACAACAGAGCAGATGCGGAATAGTATTCTGCAATGCTAATTTTTTTCCAGTGGACAGTACACAATTTCATCTGTCTCATTAGGGAGCCTAATTACTTTGGAACTGATCTGGAGCATTTCTCATAAGTATTTCTTTAATAAGGACCAACAAATTAAATAAACCTACTTGTAGTTTTACAAAACACCTAATACAGCAGAAGACATGGAAGCAATGAGCAATCTGATTTTATCTCCAGCTTTTATGCAATTTCTTTTTGAGACCGGTGAGATGACAAGATCATTCCTGAGGCTTGTGGGATCACTGGATGTGATGAACTGAAACTCTCTTTATGAGAAGGGTAGTGTACAGGAATTGTTTGACTGGTTCTTCTAAGAAGAGATTTTGCTGATGTTCTACTTGCTTTTCTTTGCCCATCTAGAGTGGATGAGGGGACTATAGTAAAATTAAGAGATCACTATCATTAAGCCAAAGATTTTTCCACTGGAAATGGTGGCAAATTAACAGTTTTTGATCAAGAGGCTGACATTATAAATCAATGGTCATACTTTGTCTGTTGGCTGTATCATTGGACCCTAGGACAGTCTCACCTGAGCATCTTCTCGCTGTGTTGGAGAAAGGCACAGAGAGCGGGTAGGAAGCGTTGAGCTCCAAGAGGCAGGTGTGTGCCAGCTGGTGGAAACAGCAGCACGGGGCTGGGCCTGGCCCTTGCTGCCTGCTCGGGGAGTTGGGGAGCTGCAAGTCCCAACAAATGCTGCAGCAGTGGCAACAATTCTGCTTTTGTTGAGGGGCATCTGAGTCGGTTTGTTCCGGTGTGGCTGTGGCCCTTTGGCTAACAATACAACCTTTTGTTTCAGCCGGGCTTTTGAAGTCTAAAGGCAGCATTCCCCAGGTACTAAAGCCAATTTGCTTTTAATGAGGCTTAAAGGAGCAAATGGGGTCCTTGCATCTCCCATTCAGCCATACACCATCGTTAATACCGGTGGATGTAACATTGAACAGGAACACAGCTGCCCATGTGTTGTGCGTGTTGTCAGCAGCTGAATCTCTCCAGAAAAGGAGCATTTCAGTGGATATCAACTCTGAATGTCCAAACAAGGAGAAATTCCCTAGCAGCCTGGTCCTGCACCCCTCAGAGTCATGGTCTGAGCTTCTGCACATCATAGCTGGTGTGTCTTTCCCAAATGCCCTGTGATGAACTCAAGGCTTCATTTTGGTCCTGAGGAGTCTAGCAAACACCAAGTGGCCATCAACATTTAAGGCTTTGACATAGCCAAGGGGATTCATTAGGTGAGAAATATTTGGAGATATCCAAGTATCACGTGCTGGAATACTCCGGGTACTCCCAGGATGTGGAGAGGTGGAACAGATCTGTGAAACCTGTGAAGGCATCAGAGCACTTCTGCAACACATCTTCCATTTGGGTTTCAGCTGGGAGCCAAAGCAGGGGACCTCTCAGCGAGTCCCCCCAAAAACAGCTCCCGAGCCAAAACAAAGCTCTGATGTGGACCGAGGACCAAGCCCTGATTCACAGATGCCAGCAGATTAAAGCAGGTGCTCTGTCGGCTCCTGCTCCCAGGTACTTGTCCCAGCGTCCCCATCTCTGCTGCACGGGTGGTTAAGCTCCCACAGAGCAGCTGCTCAACAGCTGCAGCTTACACTTCACATATGAAAGAAACCCCAAATCTGTGTGAAATTTCCAGTGGTTCAGCAGCTGTTGCTTGAGCCAGGCTGTCTGTGCCATGTATATGGGGACGCTGGAGGGGGAAGAGGCAGGACAGACAGCTGGGAGCTGTAATTTCTACAGGCGCTTAGTTTTAATCTGCCTTTACTCATGTCAGAGCCTTCTGAGTGAAAATTTGAGAATGAAGAGGCCTTTGGATTGCTTTTCCTCCCCTTTCTCACCCCAGCCCCATGACTGCACTGTGTCGTGTGAGCCAAAGGCTGTCACCAAAGGATTTATTTCTGGGGAGGCTTTTTGGTGGGATTCATCTCAACTAACATTTAGATGTCTGAGCAAGTCATCTTAACTGCTCATTATTGTGAATGGAGAGGAGTACGGTCCAGCAAAGTGCAGTTCGGCTGAATTGGACAGCACTTTTAGGAAAAGATGATTTGCTTTCTGAAGACAGGAGCTGCCACCGGCTCTGAAGTTACCTTTTTTGGCTGCAGCTGGGATAGACCCTGGTATGTGCTGGATCTTGTGGGAAGGCAAAGGTGTCCTGCAGAGACAAGAATCTCTTGAAGAAGTGCCACTAAAAATCAGGAAATTAGTCGTGTACTTTGAAAAACCCACACAGAGTCATTTGCCAAAGGATCTGGAGGGTGTTTAAAATATCTACATACTAATAGGCTGTGGTGTGACCGACTGGCTAGCCATGTTTGCCTGGGGAGAGGAAGGGTTTTATGCCCAGGACATAGCAGGGAAAAGTCTGGGTCACCGGAAGGGCTTCGTTTACCTCAGTCAACAATAAAGTGCGGGATAAAATCTGTGGTATTGCTGGGATTTGTTCTAAAAATGCCTGGTACAAAGACTTACTTTTATTTCCTGACGTTTTGCATTCTCTCTGCATTTATAAAAATAAAATGACTCACTACTTCTTAATCAAAACCAGTTCTTAATTCTACTTTTTACTGAAATTCCATTTGTGCCAGGAATCCCTTATTTGTTCTTAAATGTGAGTTCAGGTTAACCAAAAAATGATGTGATTTTTAGCTGTGGAAAGCACTGCTGTCAGCAGAGGTCCTGGATAAGGTGATGCTACAAAATTAAAGCCTGCACAGCACACGCTGAGGAGGTCTTGTCATCCCAGTACTGGATTTTGATTGGCATTTCGCTGCTTCGTTTCTTGCTGAATGAGTCTCCTGTACCAGAACATCAGCCTCTGTTCAGATAACAACTATGTCAAGGAATCGCATCTTCCTGGAAGAGTTTCTTCTACAATGAGACAGTGGCAGGTCATTTATCTCTTTCTTTTGGTTGCTCTGATTGAAATCGTAACTCAAGATGTGGTTTCGGTGCAAGACCAAAATGCATGTGTCCCAAAAATCCCTGGCCATGCAGGGTCTTGTTCCTGTATCCCAGCCTTCCCTGAAGGTCTAATGGCTCCAAAGGGATGGGACTTCAGGAAAGAAGAGAGATGGAGAGGCAGAAGGAAGAACTTGAATTGAATCTGTTACACCAGGAAGGACCCTGCATCTCCTGTGGCTTCCCCAGCAGCCTGAACACAGCTTTGATAACCCCCCAAAAGCCCAATGAGCAACACAAACTGGAGTCTGCTGTTTGTAGCTATGGGCTTGTGCTGTGAGCTGCAGGGCTTGTGTCCAAGCATGGCTGGAGGCCCACAGACTGGTGGGAGCTGGCCCGGCCCTCAGCAGCTGTTGGGATGAGACCATGGACACACTCCCTGTGGAAGGGATGGCAATAAACAGGGCTGGTCCTGCCTGGCTGGGGGCAGAGCTTTTGTTTTCCCCAGCTCCCGCAAGGGGTTTGGCACACCAAAAACCTTGCCTTGGCACAACATGTAGAAATAGAAGTGCCCCATGTTTTCCCCTCTCCCATGGCACGACCACCCTCACTGTCCCATAGGGGAGTTCAACCTCTGAAGCACTGGGGGGACAGGACACGCCATCTCCTGGCTGGTCCTGTTTGGGGACATGGGGTGTGATGCCACCAGGGATGGCAGGGGACAAGGCAAGGTGACAGCATCGCATGTTTGCCCCTTCCCTCCCCTGTTACTGGGCTAGTCCTGCTCTGGAGCAGAGGTTGGAGGCGGCCAGAAAATTCAAAGCAGAAACTGTCAGTGCAGGATGGGCGATGGTTTGTTTTTGTTGTGTTGTTTTAAACAGCCCCTGTGAACAACTGTTGTGTGCGAGGGGTGGGAAGGGGGGTTGCCATGGCAAAATGGGATTTGCTGGGAATGAATAGCTTTCTTTTTCTCCTGTGAAATGAATGGGTTGCTAAGACCTCCCTGCATATGAAGATTGTAGGTGCTACACTTGGTGGAAGAAACTGCGAACAATATCCCCCCAGCTTTACGTTATACACAGGCCTCTTAATACAACTCAATCTTATTACACAAAAAATGTGATCTCAAGTGTAGATTGAGAAAGACAAAATGTTCCCAGTGGGATCTGTCCGTGCTTCTTCCCCAGTCCCCTCCAACAACAGGGATTAGCGGCAATGTTTGCACTGACTGTAACTAGGACATAAAGACCATGCTTCATTTCTTCCCATTCAGCTAATTCTTTACATTGCAGACACTACAGGATCCATTTATGTTTTTTCCTTTGTGAAAGTAGGTTGGGGTGGGAGGGGGTGGGGGAGAAATCTGCTGAGGAAACTGTTGGCGTCGCCAAAGAAAAGCATCTTTTCAGGCGTTAGCCTGCAGCCCGCAGCCCTCCTCTGCTGGGGATAAAAGAAGCCGCAGTCCGCATCTGATGCAATGGCATTTGTAGGCAATGCTGCTTCTAGGTGAAGGCCCTGACATATTTGCAAAGCATGGCAACTTTTAAGAAATAAAGTGATTTAAGCTGGTAGATTTGACTTCCCATACCAAGATCTGTGACTGTTTCAGCCCATGGGAGTGCTCACTCTCACTGCTGACCCGTGCCCACCTCTAAAGCACTGAGAGCATCAACTTTGGGTATGTTTTTTTCTGTGAGTCTTTTGGGAGTCAGGGTGTGACCATGTGGGAAGGGTTTGGCCAGGACCCCAGGGAAAATATTTTTGCCAGCCACTTTCTCACTAATACGTGCCAATTGACAATGTTCGCATTTTCCTCCCATTTGGAAGAAAACTTCTCCAGCAGCCATAAACACACTTGTGGGAACGGGATTTGTGCAAAGAAGCGGGAAGATAAACTCGGTTCTGTGCAGCAGAGTTGTGCTGCGACCTTGACCTGTCTTGGGAGGGTCAGCGAGACGTCATCTGGAGCATCTTCATGCAGGGCCTGAACTCCCTCCTTCTCCTGGGGCATGGGGATGGGAGAAGGGACAGCTAATATCACCAAAACGCCTCCTGGCTGACCCAGGGGCATGCTTTATCTGCTCCAGAGCCATGCATCAATCCTGCCTCAGCAGACAAGTTCTGCTGACTCACTGCGGGTTCAGGGGAGGTTACATGGTGAAAATGAAGGATTATGAGATGAAGGAGGAACTCATAAATCTTTCTGAGGCAGGGTGTAGGCAGGGCCCAGTGTCACAGGCAGTGCTGGGACATGGTGACCTATCTCTGCCTCGTGGTGTCTCATTCCTCACTGCTGAAGGCAAATACTGCAGAAAGAAGAGCTACAGAGCAAACTATGGTGCTTCAAAATATAGATTGTGGTGGTTTATTTCCTTATTTAATTGCAAACTTTCAGTCTCAGAGAGGACAAGCGTGCAGTGTGGACACACCTCTTGTCATCACAGATTGAAATTTGGTCATCACAGTTACAGACCATAATCCATGCAAGGATTAACCTGGATTTGTGCAGACGAGAGAGGAAAACTGACCTAAAATTGCACCATGCATCTTGGGTGACCCTAGCTAATGTGCCCCAAATGTGTGATATTACATCTACTACCTCTCACCTCCATTCTTGGCAGTAGGAGAGAGAGCAGATAAATCTGAGCTGTCCTTTGGGGAAATACAATCTGAGCAAGGACTTCGACACATGCTTTGGAGCATGATACTGCACATGCTTGAAGTGGAGGATGATGCCTGAGTACATTTCTCTTCAACACAAGGAAATGTCCTAGGAATGGGCAAGAGCTGATAAGCGCTACATACTCCTGGGTGCCTTCCAGCGAAGGGAAAGTAGGAATAGTACCTCGGAAAAAGTCATCTTTCTGCGATCTCAAAGGATGTGTCTTCACCCAGGCGTCCCAGGCTGTGGGTTTGAGACCCATAGACAATGTGTGAGAGCAAGGGGGAAGGGACAGCAGCTACTGGTTTGCAGGGAAGCAAATAACAGGACTTTTGTAGGGTCCTACCTGAAAATTGTTCACCTCCAAGTTTTTCAAACTGAAAGGGTACCCATGGAAAGCAGAAATTATCTGACAATAAGATTAGAGAAGTCTGGGTGAGTCTGAGAAGGCAGGATTTCATGTAGTGGGCCTGGTCCAGCATCCTGGTGAGGATTTCCATCCTGGGAAGTTACTAAGAAGGACACAGTAGGTGAGAATCAGGTCTAGATGGTCAGTGTCCAAATGTGGATGTGTACCAGTGTCTCCATGTGTGGTTGGTGTCTGAGTTCCCGACAGTCAGCAGAGATCCAGTCCATGCAGTCAAATGGCTGGAGAGTGGCCTGTGGCTGCTTTAGGGTGAGCAAAGTGCTCTCCAGCCTTCATCACCTGCACTGACCAGATCTCGGATGACTCTGGTGGGCGCTCAGATGTCTGGCGCGCACGCAGACACCTCAATTCAGGTGTCTCTCATCTGGGGCTGAGCCTCGCTGCTGCTCACACTCAGACCTTTTGTTCTGCTGACTGTTATTCACCAAAAATACACAGGACATTTGATCTGCTCATCCCAGGAAGATATGGGGACTGATCACCAAAGCTTCATGATATTAAAATAAGGGCTGTCCCGATGAGTTTTCCTAGCAGAGAAGGATATGGTTTTGGTAGGTCAAATGATGTTACTTTTCAAAATAAAGGTATAGTGGAGATTTTGAAGGAAGCATGCTCATATTCATACGTATTCATCTGATGTTAATAAATAAGAACAGAGGAAATCTGTTGACAGATTCAGAGCTGTGTGTTAGCTCACCCCTCACAGTCCTGTGCTGGGTGAATGATTTGTATCTTCAAACCTAAAGGATTAAGAATGAGAGTTGCATTTTGTTTCCAGGGGATTATCATTGACTCAACTTGATTTAGCTTTTTATTTGAAGTCTGAAACAAAGATGGTTGTCGTTCATTACAGTCAAATGTGAATGATGCTCTGCCCTTGCAAAAATGTAACATACTTCTAAAATTGTGTCGTTCTGTTTTACCTTCTTCCTGGTCAATCTGTGCAAGAAAAGAGATCAAACCTCTGTCCTTCTCCAGAATGGAAATCAGTCATATTTGAACGAATTTAAAGTGAGGTCAGCATGTATCTATTAACACCTGTGTCATCTTTACCTTGCAGATAGGATAATTAGAAGGGATGATAGATGTAGCATGGAAAAAAAGTAAGCTTAACTGTGACATAACTACACTTCCCAAACTGAAAATACTTACTCCACTCTCATCCCATGGCTTTTTGGTAGGTTGGTATTTTACACATGCCAGAAAAATCATTCATATCCCACCTCTACTGAATATATTTCAACAACGTGCTTAAGTCTATTGATTGCAGTGTAACTGAACCCAATTCCTGTGTTCTTTGTGTTGTCCATATAGTTAAAACCACAGTAAGGGTGGACTGATTTTTGTTTAAAAATCAAGAGGGAAGCAGAGCATACTTTGATATCAGGAAATGTTCTGATCTGCCAAGTGGTCTTCAAAGATGGATTGGAGATCAAAAACCCCTTAGGCTTTCTGTTGCAAAAGCAATGAACATCATACCTTGTTGCATAATGGAAAAGTTAAAGATGTAGGACACGAGGGAACCTTTTCACTGACTGCGATCATCATGAGACTTTACCTAGAGTGGAGCTGAAGCACAACTTCAGGTCTTACTTGTCCTGTCTTTGGCCAGAGGAATGGACTCAGGAATCCATCCTACCCTATTTTCAATTCTTCAACGGAGATCTCTCTTTTTTATTATTATTATTATTATTATTATTATTATTATTATTATTAATGAAAATTGCCTAATAACCCCAGGAAGCCAGCTAACTGTTAGTTCCAGGTGGATTAACTCAGTTATCAATTAACTTTAAGGAGTGAGTCAGAGCTTTCACTTTCACCTAGAAGCTAAATTTCCTCATCATCCAGTTTATGCAATGATGAAGCTGCTGTGGGTACCTGCAAGAACTTGGCCAGAGGAGGAAATACACAGGCAATTCATTGCTCCATCACCAATTGCCAGAACTCTCTTAACTAATAGAAACCAGGACTTTCTCAGCAGCCCATAAATCACTGCTGGTTCCCACATCCACTGTCTTATCTCTGTATAAAGTAGCTCTCCGCTCCCTCCAGTGTAGTTTGTCTGCAGGTGTCTTTTGTCTGAGAACATCTTCAGAATTAGCACCAGAAGATGCAGCTCACCTGTAAGGGGAAGTACTAGTGAGTTGTTTCTGAACACATCTGCAGTTAGTTACCAAATACTTCCAAGTAAGAAGAATCTCTGTGTCAGCAGGGGACATGTAGCTTTGTTTCAGAAATCCAAAGGCAATCAAAAAACTCTGAAAAAAAAAAAAAAACAGCTGAAGTTGTGACAAGTCCACCTCATCACACACCCCTGGATACAGGAACAGCACTGCGCTCACCAAGCTCAGAGCAATCTGTTCAGCTGTCGTTTCATCCAGAGCTCAGGTGGAAAATGGGAATTAAAGATAACCCTGTAGTAAAACCCAAGTTCAATAACTTTGCATTGGTTTCTGCACAGATGGAGGCCCTGACCACAGGAACATGTGTTCTCACTACTGAGAGAGTGCAATCACCCCTGCTGCTAATTAACCCATCAGCTGGGAGGGGTAATGAGTTATGCGGCCTCCCCCCACCAAGCTTATAATGAGCTGGGCAGGGGTGTTAGAGTAGCAATGGGAGAGTAGCAAGGGGCTGGGTGGTAGAAAAGCAGTATCTTCAAACCATGCAATGGGTTAGAAGATGGTCTGTTGCCTTTATTTCCAGATGAAAGTTCCACTTTGGAGAAAAAAAAAAAGGTAAATGTTTTATTGCTACTGATTTTCTTCATGAGTGCTCCCTGTGGTTAGCAGGAGTCATTACTTCAGAGAGGAGGACATGGTGGTGTTGATGGCTGTGTAGATAGAAGAAGCTGTATGGCTGTCTGCTCATTTAGTGCAGGCTTTTGGTGTTTCAGTCATACTATGTGTGTTGTTGAATATTAACTTTGTGCAGCTAAAGACTTGCTATCTCTAACTGTTAATTAGGGTCTTTTTGCATTATGTCTGTTTATGCTAGACTGTGATTGCAAACTGGGGAATAGAGACATTGCTGTATTTTTTT
>VXAA01000821.1:14828-61394 GCA_013399115.1 Anseranas semipalmata | reverse complement strand
TTTTTTTCACTTTTTAGAGACTTTGGAAAGTTTTGTACTGATAAATGAGTAAAGGGATTTTCTTTTTTGGAGATGTTATTCTGCTCAGGAACTAGACTTGTTTAAGAAATGTTGCCTGGCTAAAGGTGTTCAATATAACTGTTGGAGTGGTAATGGAATTGGAAAGTATAATGTTTAGGAAACAAGCTATTATGAATTATTATTATTATTTAATGTTTGTCTACCTATTAGCTTTTTTATTTTATGCATCTATATGTTATTCTCAGAGAATGTAGTATGGCTATTTCTTTGATGGAAATAAGGAAGGAATACTTGAAAATTTAACTTCTTAATTTTAAACAAGTCTGGGGGGAAGTGATTTTAATTACTATAATATGAACCCTTCTAATCTTCAAACCCATGGTTCATTTGGTCAAAATTTCCCTTTGTCACTTAAAGTAATTCTTACTATCAGTTTAAATGTATTCAGAATCATCTTTGATTTTTTGAAGTCAATTAATGAAATTATGTACGCATACCGTTAAAATGAACAATGTTAATAGAACAATAATTTGATGGATTTTCTCATCTAAATATATTTACAAAAGCACTTATCTTTGCACTGGGATAGGAATGAAGACAACAGATTCCAGAAGTTTTACAGAACTGAAGAGCTGGGAATTTTTGAAGATAAAACATGAGATCATTTCCTTATTCAGGGTCCTGGGAGCATTGTACATTACCAAATCTCTCAGCGTGCAGTGTTCTGCATACAAGCGATCCATCTCTGAGTATTTGGGGAGTTAAGGCACACCCTTGCGTGAAATCCTTTGCATGTTTTTCCTGTTTCTCAGCATTGTGTTATTAGATACAAATTCTATTTACAATATAGCAATCTTTGATCTATTCTTTATTGTGTAGGTGAGCTGTGTCTCACCCTCTCACTTGGCTGCTGAAGGAGGAAAGCGTTTGGTACGAGTTAGCCATCCTACCTTCTCCATAGTTGTTAGAAAGAGAGTTTAAGGAAGTGATCAGACTATTTATCTTTTTATGCTGTTTTTTTCTTTTCTTTTTTTTTTTGGTTGGTTGGCTTGGTTTTATGTGGGGACAAACCCTCTTCTCGAAGTCATTTGCCTATGTATATTCTTACATGGTGATTTTTACATTGGGATCATCCCTCTGGAAATGCTCCCCTTATTCTGCTGGTTGTAGACAAGATGCTTCCTATGGAGACAGCTGGAGTGAGATGAAGCAACATTTCCCATCAGTGTCCCCAAACCACAGTGCTGACACATGAAGCTCTGCACATGAAACTGATGTGATTTCTTTGATGGGATGTCCCTGTCCTGGCAGAAAGCTCAAGTTTTGCCAGAGGAAGGGAGGGTGAGAGGAGGGGGTGACAAAGGCGAGAGCAACACACCTGGGGAGACTGGGAGTCCACCAATGAACTGGAGCAGCAAGTGGGGAACCAGGAGGGGCCATCAAAGCAGGATCTCTTCATCCTGCCTTCCCTGCTCAATCCATGCCATTAGTAGTCATCCAGGCCAGAAACAGCTCTGGCTTAAATCTATACAGAGGATGAATTGGCTGGAGCTATTGCTGAAAATTAGTATCTTGTAGCTGCTCAGCACCCCTGCGAATCAGGGCAATTTTGTTTAGGCCTCTTAAATATTGAATTAATGCTTAAACCTGTTTTGGGGGGGGAACCCACCCTCATGCTCTACTTCCCATACCCCCACCCTCATGCTCTACTTCCCATATGTATAAAGGAGTAAGGGCAGAAATTTGTGGAGGTGTTTGAGACCCTGCAGCGAAATGTATCACTGAATAAATTAAGTTGGGTGTAGCTTTGGAGGATATGCAATCCACCCCTGCCCCAAGCAGGGATAACTACAGTGTGAGACCTGGGTCAGCTCATGTGACCCCTTGTCTTATAGTTTTGGGCATCTCTGGGGATGGAGTGTCCACTATCTCCCTGGGCCCAGCTCCAGCAGAACTGTAGACAAAAGAAAGGGAAAAAATGCTATTGAGAATGCATTCATTTTTTTTTTAAACTCAAGACGTTGCTGACTGCGGGACTCGCACGTTCTTCCTCACTCTCTTTGGTAAAGGAAGAGAGACATAGGTGTCACTGAAATAAAACTTGAGGGTCCCATTCCAATACTTGTACAATACTTGATTTTGTTTATGTACAGTGGCTGTTTAGATCCTTAATTTTCCTGATGAGATGCAAACCTGAGGTCCTTGTGGTTCCTGGAGATCCCAAAGTGCTTTTCTCCCAGGTTATTCTGACCTTTATCTCCCACCCCCCGCCCCTAGTTTCAGATGATCATGAAGTCTTCTGGTTTCCTCCTTTTAAAATGCAGCAGAATTAAGACCTTTTTAATCCAAGGGGCCACCCATACTCTCCCTGGTAGGTGATGCTGTTTGTCACCTTTTGCATGGCAGCTGCTGGGCTCTGCAGGACATACTGCAGATCACCCAGAGCCTGACCCTGAAAAGCTGTAAAGTATCTTAATCTGCGCATATGAGCAGCACGAATAAACCTTATGAGGTGGGATAAGTGCTACAAGGCAGGCAGGTCTAGCAGAGGAAAAGACCTGAAGGTTTCCTGTAGGCAATTGGAGCAGTGCTTGCTCAGTGTTATATTTTAATCTAGTTGTGCCTCTTATGCAGAAACATGAACCGAGTCTGAGCAGCATTGTTTGGGTAAGCAGTTGCTTGCTGGACATAGGTCAGATGCCCTCCAGCCCATGTGCCTGGTCATGTAAGGACTTCCATGGGAGGGAGAGAGCTGTATGACCTGTGATATGATGTGAGACAGGAGAAAGGAAGCAGGACAGATGCCTCCTGAAACCCAGTGATTTCTCTCTGTTGGGTTATGTCTGTGAGGTATGGTCTGCCAAAGCTCCCACCTCTGTTTGAGCAGAAGTAGGAATTCACTTCTCCTGGCTCCCTCTCTTGGCTTTTTGGAAAAATCCCTCTTTGGGGACTTCCTGGCCTGGGGAGGGAAGGCTAGCTTTGTTTTAAATCTCCAATGTCAAATCAAATGTTCTTACACAAGAATGTTTTCACTTGCCATCTCCCTTCATGGGTGCATGGCTGGTAGACCAAGGGTCAAGGAGAGGAAGGACAGACACGGAGCACCAGGGTGGGCTGGGAGCAGGGCATGGGAGCAATGCAGTCTCTTTTCTGGTGGATGGGTGCTGACTTTTCAGGGGCTGAAGGGAGTGTTCAGAGCTCCCAGGCCTCCTCCTTGGATGACTGTCCAAATTTCCTTGGGGTAAAGGCCCTTGAGAAGTTCCTCCTCTCCTGCCTATTACCCAGATTGCTTGGAGGGACGTTTCTGTGCGGGATAGGGTTGTCAACAACAGCAAAATGGGAGTTCTTCATTGTGAGCAAAATTACTAACTGGGAGCTGGTGGTGTTGCTTTGGAAAGCGTGGGAGATGGGAAACAGCCAGGAATCGGGGGGTGTCTGGCTTCAGAATGTTTTCTGAGCCTGTCTCAGAAAATGTATCGGGGTATGATTTTTTTTTTTTTTTTTTGTTAACAGCTTAACTTACCATGGGTGAAACCACTTGTGGTTTCCTGTTTTCATTATCTGGCTTTTCTATTGTTTGGCAAGGATGTTTTTTAGAGGCAGAGTCAAATCTCTGGGCCTGCTTGCTGCCTCCATCTAACACTGGCTTGGAACTCCCATGTGGGTAGTGAGGGCACACGTGGGCTTTGTGGAAGGGGTTTGCACTCCTTTAAGAAGCGAGCAGCTCTGCATTGCATAGGAGTAGGTAAAGACAACTAGTTTTAGGCTCATCTTGTCACAAAGTCAAGTAAAGTCTGTGTGTGTGTCTGCTTTCATCACTGACACTCCATGTTCCATAGCTGGAGACTGTCACAGATTTATAATGTTGCATAAAGCCCCAAGTACTAGAGTAGACAAAACAAGAAGCAAAAGAGTTTTAAAAATAAAACTATTAAGAAATTGCTGCATGCTGAAGAGTCTTTCAAAATGATAGTGCTTTCCCCAGAATTGTGGAAAAAAAAAAAAGCTTCCCACTGGAAGACATAATTTAATCACTGATTAATCTGATTGATTAATTAATCTGAGATGCTCATAACATCTATCTGCTTCTTAAACTGTGCAAACCTTTCCCAAAGGTGACTCTGCAGGGGGAAATCAATCCTGTCTCTTTCCCCAGCCCCAAGTTATACCTAGTGTTGGCACAATCACGCAAAATAGGAGGGATATTTGCATTTCCACTATTACGTGTTTCCAGTTGCTGAAATTTCCTAGAATTAAAGGTTATTTGCCAGTCTGAGTGCACAAGGGAAAGGGTGTTGCTCTTAATGGACCATCTGTACAAATTCTGCAGGAATTAAGAACAATTTTGTGCTGCGTTCTTGGCTACAGGTTGGTTTAACAGCAGTTATCTGCCTCCAGGCTTCACAAGAAATGTGATCATACATAGTCAGAGGTGCTGTTCTATTTGGAGGAGTCTGCTGCTGCAGCTGGTGCTGCAGAGCTGATAATGTGAGTAGCTAACCAAGTCTTACAAGTAGGAGTTTTGGGGCTGATGCTGGGGTATGTCCTTAAAACATCTAAAGGCCAGGAGGGATGCGCATGTTTTGGTCACCCTTTCACTTCCAGCCCTGTCATCTGTCCAGCTCTTCCCAAAACACCTTCTCGTATTGCAGTGACATCACGATGGGCCGCAAGATGACCTTGTTCCCTAAATGTTTGGAGATAAACTCAGCTCTTTAGTTCTTCTTCTTATTTACAAGGAAAACTTCTCCTTTTTATGGGCTGAACCCTGAAGGTCAGTACAGATGAGTGGATTTCAGTCACGTTTCCTGGAAAGCTTGCTAATTTATAGCACAAGATTTTTTTTTTTTATGAAAGACGAAAATGCTCATGTTGTATAAACCTTCAGGAAGCACTTGCTGCAGTAAGTGCTGATAGAGCTGCCTTGCACTAGAGCACCGGTTTATGTTCTGCAGATGGTTGATCTATGCTGGTGGCGACTTGTTTTTCTTTCTTTCTCTAGATGCAAGACAATTTCCTGAGCAAGCCTGAGGCTGGGTATATGTCACATGTGTCTCCAAAATCGGAGAAATGAATGGCCTACCTGCTTTGTAAGCCATCAGTACAGATTTGTGTTTGCTGCGAGTGGGAGCTCTCCCAGGGCTGTGGATGAGAGGAAGGTGGCATGGAAGCAGGGTGGGCTACCTCCCAGGTCCTGCTGGGCA
Source organism: Anseranas semipalmata (assembly GCA_013399115.1). Taxonomy (NCBI): domain Eukaryota; kingdom Metazoa; phylum Chordata; class Aves; order Anseriformes; family Anseranatidae; genus Anseranas; species Anseranas semipalmata. Next base: position 56,169 of record VXAA01000821.1, on the reverse strand, counting down.
AAGGACCAGTATCACAGAAACACTTCACTGAAAAATGATAGAATTAATTCTTAAGGGTCTTAAAAAAACATTCTTCTAATAAAAACTGCTTCCCTGGGAAGAAAAAGTGTGCAGGCAGCACCAGGTGAGAGAGGCTGCTGATGTTTGGCCTATAAAGGTTTTGTGAATGACCAGTGCAGTTTTCTGTAGCAGTACTCAGCTGAACACACATGAAAATACTTTTATTTATCTGTTCCACTGCTTGGCAACAGTAAACACTGTCTTTTCTTCCTTAGAAGTGACTCATCAATGTTTATATCAAATATTTTTGCCAGAAATTGATGTTGTTCATGAAAATTTCATCTGCTTGAACTGCTGTAATGTGATGAAAAGAATTTGGGGCTGGATGTGAAAGCTGCACTGTTCTGCCCTAAAAACAGCAAACTCTTCTGGGTGAGGTGATGATGGGGTCCCTGGGTCTGGGTGCTGGGAGCTGTGGGTGTCCCATTTGTTGGGGTTATGCTCTTTTTGCAGGTGGCCTCCAAACTCAGGCCACCAGACAGAGTTAGATGTGGAGGGAGTTTAACAGAGCATTTTCGCCTTGTGTGCAGGACCTGCCATGAGCATTTACAACTGCTGCTTGAAGCTTAGCTCTGTTGATTGAGGGAGGCAGCAGCGGGAATGGGAACCAGCTTCAGCAGACACGAGTCTTGATGAGTCTCTCACCCTCCAATGGAAAAAAAAATCGGGAAAAAAAATAGAAACAGTTCCCCTTTTCCTACAGTAGATCACCAAACTGAGCCTTTCAGTGCTGTCCTGTTCTGTGCTTTCTCTGCTCCTGCTTTCCCCTCTTTCTGTGTTAGATGGATTAGCTGGTTTTAAACATCCACCTGGGTGAGATGCATCTCTAAGCAGAAGCTCTATAAGTATTTTCTGCTTTTCTAAGAAGCTGAAATGTAAAGGGCTTGCTGTTTGTCACTGCCAGTAAATGACAACAGGAACACCTGAGATGTAGGAAGGAGAAAGGAAAATGTGGTTTTGTTTCACAGAAAGATAAATTCGGGGAAACGGAAGAAAAACAACAACAGAAAATTGACTGTAGATTTAAAAACTCCAATAAACTCCCCAGAGCAGGCTTCTTTAGGATTCTCCCTCTCACTCCAAAGAGTGGCTTTAAACAAAGCCTACACAACTCCAAGAGTGGCAGGGAGAATATTCCTGGCCAGCTCTGCCCACCAGCTGTCCTTCTGCATTTTGCCTTACTTTGGCTTCTTAGATATGAACTGCAGTATGCAGATTAGAGGGCAACAGTTGATATTGGGATTAAAGCCAGTTAAAAACTGGAAGTGTGCCTAGTCTGCAGCATCAGAACTGTCGGGCTGTGGATAATTCCTGCTGGAAATAAAGGAGGAATCACAACTTCATGTCCACAATTTAAAACAAACCTGACAGGTGTGCAGCTGACAATGCTTTCATGCAATGGTGGAACCAACGAGTAGTAACTAAGGATTTTGTTACAAGGTGAAGCTATGTTTCTTCATCTGGGCCCTTTGGCACTTTGTGTGTTTTNTTTTTTTTTTTCCCCCTCCCCTATCAAAATACCATGTGTTCAGGTGTGATTCCTGCATGGCAGCAGGATCAGAGAAAGGATGAGCCATGTATAGTGCGTGTCCCTTGCCTCTTAACACGTGGTTCTAAAATGCTCAGACATAATGATTTGACTGGTACAAGAACTGCACTGAAAACTGTTCCAGGAACATCCTGAAAAAGAAATGCTTGGAAGAATTTAATCTTTTCAGGGCGTCTGCTGATGTTGAGTGGGGAATAAAATGCGACTGAAAAATGCGAACACTAATGTAAATAACAGTGACTCCTTAGAGAAGATGCATCTGGATGCTGAGTAGCTTCATGGTGGACTCCTATTATGTGGTCACAGAGAAACTCTTTGCAACCAGAAGAGACTTTTCAGGTGTGTTCATCCCTCCCTAAGAGAAACAATAAACACAAGTTGAACCATCTTCTAAAGTGCCTGTTATCTCCAGTGACTGCAAGAAACCTCTCACTGAGACTTGACTGTCAAACTTTTAGCAGTCTAAGATTGTGAGGTGGCTATGACTTGGTGACCTGCAAAATATTTATTTTTGCTCTTTTGTGGTGGACCACGGTGGTGTCTCCATCCTGCTGCGTCAGCCCTTGTCCTGCTGAGAGACTTGGACCCTTGTCACAGCAGCGTCACCCTGTCTGGTGGTGTGATCGCCTCCGTGACCTCCCAGGGATTTCTTTCCCAAGGGTCCCACATGCTGGATTTTAGTAATAGTGTCAAGATTCCAGGGTTTTGTTTGAAATGACGGCTGTTCCTCACCACAGCAGGGAAATTCTGCAAAATGCAAAGCAACCATGCCCCAGGCATTTAAACGTCACAAGGGAACAGTTTCTGCTTTAATTTTGTGATGTTTTAGAAGGCGTGACTCATTCTGTCTGAATGCTTGGGATTAGCAAGCCCCTTCCCTGTTCACTTTGTTCAACTCCGAATCTTGGCACTGCATGTGTAACAGCACAGGAATAAAATCCAGACAGTCGAGGACATTCAGATTTGCTTCCTATGTTCTGTCCTCTGCAGGAGCCTGGGCCAGAGGCAGGTGCTTCAGCTGTCCCTTGGGTCACTGTGCCTCAGCCTCTGGAGGTACCTTCATTCTCCACGCTTTGGCTGCACCTGAGCACGCTGGATGAACAGGCTCTGCTCAGGGAGCTTCTCCCCTGTGTGTTTGCTGCAGTTCCTCTCCGGATACGTTCACTGCTCAGATTTCAAGCCTTTTGTCTGATCCAAGTCATACTTCTGTTTGCTCGTTCACGTACTCTTGCACATAAGAGAGATCCTCCCCAGGTGCTGGCAGCGCAGCATGCGGCCACCGTGACTTGCTGGATGCTTCCTGTGCTGCTCTAACTCCTGCAGTACGGTGGCTGGGAGCATTTGGCTGGTTGGAGCGGGGTGGTGTGGGCACAGGATGCTTTCTGAATGATCCTGCAGACGATGGATGGGGTCAGACCTATAGGTTAGGAGTAATTGGAGTCTGTGAGCAACAGGCTATGTCATGCTGAGAAGACAGGAAGGGGAGAAGTCAGCTTAATTTTACTCTGTAAATATGATTTATTTTGTAATCTTTCTGTGATCAGTCACAGCTATGAACTAAAATAAAGCTTATTAATTCAGATTGTGCAACTGTGGGCAGAACAGGTCCCTAAATATCTTACAGCAATTTATCCAGAGCGGTGACAGGCTACTCTTCTCTCTGAAGAAACTTCTGTGGTGTTTTGCACATTAATGCAAGAGACTTGAGCAGCATCTCTGACTTCACTCTGAGGTTTGCTCAAAGGTCTCCTCTGCAAGCAGGTACCTTGACTTGCTTAGTGGCATGGCCAATCTTTAGATTCTCTTCTTTCTTCCAAGCATCATAATTATGCTTGTTACTGGTCAGCCTGCAGCCATGCCAGCTGAACACTCTCCCTCTGCAGCCGTGGAGAAAGGTGGTGGTGCTGGATGTGTCTGGAGCAGGAGCACAGGACACCTTGTCCTCACTCACTGCTGGTCAGGAAGTCACTTGGATGCTCTCATGATGGAAGAATTTTTTGTCAAAGCATGACATTAACAGGTAATCTAGCCTACATGGCCAACTGAGTAATTCAGTTAAACAGTGCAGAAGTTCCTCCTGTTGTTTTGGCTGGAATATAGGATTTTCTTGCCCCAAACCCCTGTTAGACAGGTGCTTTGTATCATCTGGAAATAGCTGCATTTCAGCACACAGATCAAGTGGATTTCATGGAGAGCCCAAAATTGCTTTCAAGCTTGGCTCATGTGATGTGAAAAGCTGGCTCCACATGTAATAAGCACTAATATTATTAAAGCAGATTTCAGGGTGGGCATTCTGACAGCAAATACCACTATCACAAATACAAGAGAGGGGCTGGGGGGGAGAGTTTGTTCAGGGCTTTTAAAGTCTTTTTTTATATTGTTCCAAACCATCATGAGTCCAGACTAACCCACAGTAATAAAAATCAGATAATGTCACGGAGCAGGCCAGAAAGCTCAGAACTGCTGTTTGCTGATAACAGAACAACCTGCCTCTGCATCTCAGTGTGTCAGAGGAATGGGCTGCGCTAGATTGCTTGCTCAGGATCAAGTCAAAGCAGGAATCTTGGCTGTGCATGTGAAAACAGGATGCCAAGAGCTCTTTTTGGTTTTTAGTTCATTGTGACTCCACATGCAAAATATTCCCAACCTGGTGTCTTTTTTTTTCCCTGAAGTTGTCCTGATACAGTGAATAGGATCATGGTTCCCAAAAATACAGCAGGTGTTTTGCTCACCCTGGCATGCTCACCCTCTCTCTTTCTCTCTGTCCCCACTCTTTTTTGTGAAAGGCAGTGGTGGGGGGTGGGGGTGTAAAAACCTATTCAAAATAAAGATAGTTTCCTGCAGCATGAGAGGAGCATTCTCTGTGGTGTCAGGAAAAAGGATCTTAAATGGCAAAATGCTTGATTCCTCCATTTAGTCCTTATTATTTTCCTTGCTTTTGCAGTGGATTGGCCACCATAGCATACCTGACAGCTTGCTGTGTGAATGCACAGTGAGTCAAGCAGGCTGCTCCCAGTGTTAGGTGGGATCACGGCATGGATCCTGCCATTCTGCAGTAATGGCAACAAATCCCTCATCTCCTGTGTATCGCACCAGCACATTCAGAAGGATTTAGTTAACTGTAAAGGTAGTAAATTTTTAGAGAAAATCAATTTGAAGATGCTTTGCAAACTTTGAGGTATTCCCATCTACTGCTGCAGTTTCACAAACGCACCTTCTTGTGTTTTGTAATCACTCTTTGAAAGATCCAGAGAGACGATGGAAACTGGGCATGTGGACAAACCCTCCACAGTGGAGACCCCAAACAAAGGGAAGTGGGGAATTCTCTCTTCTTTCAGCTGCTGAGACTTTCCCCTCTCCCAGATGCACTTTCCAGAAAAATGAAAGGCTTCTCAAAGCTGATGTCGGTTATACCATACCTTGTGCAACAATCCAGGAATGACTATAAACATCTGCTGTTCTTGCAGGGATGCAGTAGTATGTTTCCAAATGCAAATAACTGGGCTGCTCAAAGACAAATATGTTGAACATAGTTATCCAAACAAGAGCAAAAATTTTTAGAAGTAAACATCTACATCTGCTTATGCTTTTTATTATTTTGTTCAGCCTGGACTTGCATGACTCAAGCAACAAACTAATTCTCTCTGAAGATGTTTCTGTGCTATAAGAGATGTTGCTTCAATATCTCTATCATGATGAAATGAGGATGCAAAAAGGTAGCAGTCTCCCTTCTGCTCCACACAGGGGTAGGTTGGGACCCCCAGGGAGTGCTCAGGGTGTGAGGGAGCACCAGAGCTGCTGGGGCATCCTCCTCCCATGCCAGAGCTGGACTTTGGCCTTTCTGAGACAAATTGTCATTTCTCTTCATTTTAGGAGGCATAACTAAGGCAGCGTGCTGAGGGGGATTTTTTCTTTTATGAAAACCAGGCAAAGTAAGGCCAGTCTTGGATCTAGCAGACCAATGGAGAGACCACTCACCTGAGCTACTGGAGAGCACTGAGTTGCAATCTCTTCTTCCAGCTAGACACAATTGTTTATATAAATGGGAGCTGCCTCAACAGGAGATAGTGGCTGAGGACAGAGGGCCTGACTCAAACCTAGGCAAGGAGGATTTGACCCTGAAGCTCCTGCATCCAAATTAAAGTGTTCTAAAATCTAAGTTTGAAGGGACATCCCTTCCTTGGCTGGGGGGAGGTTTATGGGTTTTTCTGTTTTGTTTTGTTTGGTGGGGGTGATATTAAATTAGCAGCTTTGCTAGGCTGATTGGTTTGTGAGCCCTCAATGACGCATGCACGGCAAAGCGGGATTTGGGAGTCACATGGGAATTAAAGCTCTGGTTCCGTGTCACCAGACTGTGTGCAGCCCAGGACGTGGCTCTTTAGGACCACCTTAGCAGTAGGCACAGATGCGCTTTGGGAGCTTGGAGGCGTGTTTGGCAGCAGCTTAGCTGGGAATTTGGGAGTTTTTGCAGTACTGCCCTGAGGGGGTGCAAGCATGTGTGGTACAAAGCCTGTTGTAGGACACCCTTGGGTGGTGGTAGCCTGGTTGTGGGTGCTGGTAGCCCAGCTGGGCTCAGTCCTATCCGTGTTGCACTTGGGAACGGTCCCTGGTGTGATCTGTCTTCCACATCATCCTTGACCCGTGTCTGGTGTCATGTTAGCTTGGAAAAAAATGTTCTGGGAAGCATGCAAACAATTCAGTAGTACAGATTATGGTTGGTTCAGTGCTTGAACTTATTCCTTGGCTATTTTATTTAAGAGTCTGTAGATGAAACTTTTATGGCTCTTGCTTTGCAGTGCTGAGGTAGGAGGGCATCATCTAGTTACCAGGACACAGGGGACCATGAGAGTCCTGGATGCAGAGTCCACGTGTGCTCCATCACCTCTCCAGTAGGTGCAGGCTGGCAAAGTTTCACTTTCAGGAATAGGGAGGGGGCACAGGTACCCTGCAGAGCTCAACGTCCATTTCTTGGTCCTTCCTCCAGTTCTTTAAGCTCACTGAGTTTATTTTCCCATAAAGGCTCTTTTCTTTCTCCTAAAAATTAATATTTACTCCCATTAAAATCCCTTCCAGACTGCAAATGCCAGTTTTCTCCATTTGCAGTGATGCTGCACTTGGCATTGAAACAGTAAAAAAGACAGTTTTTCCAAATTCTGGGGGTAAATGAGGTCTTGTTTGCAGTTAAGCTAATTGTCTTCTCACTCGTCACTTACAGGAGTGTTGCAGAATCGTCCTTGTGCGTGAAATCCCAGCAACAGTCACTTGAAACAGGCAGGGTTGTTTTCATTTTCCCCAAATCAAAGTGTTCAGAACCAGACAAAACAACCTGATGGGAGATAGCAGTTACAGACTCGCGCTGGGAGTCACCGGGCTTCCCGAAGGGATGGTGGCTATGGGAGCAGATCTGAGGCTGGGTTAAATGACATATTGAATATTCAGATAATTGTAATAAAAAGCAGTTGCTACGGCTGATTTTAGGTGCTGAAGGGAGCAGTGTTGCAGAGATAAAACTTGCTGCCATGTTGCCTGCCCCTTGGGGCCCAGATCTGCTCTCCAGTAGGAAAGAAAGTGATTAACATATTTTATTGTTTCTATTTCTCTGCTTTACATTGGTGTTCCCAGCCCACATCAGGGAGAGTGTTTGCCCTGAAAAGGCCTTTTTAAGTCTCTGCCTTGGTACTTTTACATAGGATTTCCAACCATACGAAGAGAGAGGCAGCAGCTGCTGCCAGCAGGGAGGTGGCTGGACATCAGCGTGTGCAGCGAACAGCTGGTATTTATGTTGTCTCCTTCCTGTTTGCTAGTGCTGCAATTAATAGGCTGTGTTATCCATGCAAATAGATGTGCTCAGACAGGCCCCGTAGCGTGAGTCGTGCCTGTGGTACCACTCCATGCTATCCTGTGCTCTGCTGAGCGCATGATTGCACCGTGCCCAGGGGGTTTTCGCGGAATCGCATCCCCAGGCTGGTTTGTGCTTTAAGCATCGTGTTGTTTCATGCTGTCCAGCGCAGGCACAGGTGATGTGGAGGGAAACGGTGTGTGTGGCAACAACTGTGGTGCTTTAGGGGTATTGCTGGCATGGCTATACTAGCTCGCACACGGTATGCCCAGCCTACTGCCCTTTTGTGGGGCTGACATTGTTAGGAGCTCGGGGAAAGTATAAAAAATGACGAAGATGGAGTGGTATTTCTGCAGCTATGTCCCTATGGAGTGCAGGCAGCACCATAGGGACTTCTTGAGACACAGATGTTATCCACAGCTTGGATGGACTTTGCTGGTTTAGAAGTATCTAATCCCACCTACAACCTGTTGACACGGAGACCTAGGCCATTACATCCATGGCTTTTTCCAGTTTCATTAGGCGCTGGATGAAAAAGGACCTTCCTGATGTTTGTTTTGAAGCTTCTGCCTTGTGGTTTAATTTGTTGCTTTCATTACTTGGTTTGCAAGAGTGGGTGCAGAAGAGGCAGCTTGAGCATCAAAATGGTGTCTGCAATAATCTCTTCGATACTGCACAAAAACATGCAGTTGCACCTGAATTTTTGCAGGTGCACCCACTGCTTACATGTAGATACTTACTATATATATAGTCTTTTATTCCTGAGAATAGTTACAGCACCTTCCTTTCTTTTATGGCAGATTCTTTGTTTCCCATAGGCTGCCAGCAGCTACAAAACCTTATGTGCAGCTAGACATTTCCCAATATTCCCCTAAAGCCAGAGGCTGCGTTGGAGACACATCTTTCCAAGCCAAGCTTTGCCATCTTCATTTGAATGTCCAAATTTAGGAGTCTCAAGCAGGCACAGAGCTTTCTGGCGTGTCAAGACATACAGTGGACATGGAAAGCTGAGATTGAGGCTTTGAGGCTGTATATAAGACCATAGGAATTGCGATGGGGAAAATTCAAACCCAGCATGAGCAGGTGCTATGTGGCTGACTTCAGAAGGTCCATAGCCATTTATATCAGCAGTGAGGTTTGGCAAAAGCCATGAAGAGTCAGAGAGGGTTCAATTTGTGTGAAGCTTAACAGGAGCTGAAGTTGCAAGTACCAACAAGAACCTTCTCAACAGTGTATTTACTGCTTGTTGACTCTCACTGCTTTGGATAAGCAAGGCACAGTCAGGACTTTGGGTTATTTTATTCCCTGGGTTTTGTCATTTCTTTCCTCAGAAACAAATACCTAATATGAAAAATTAATTTTGCAGAGGAAAAGGGGCAAGACTAGTAAATAGCTGTGCAGTGCATGTAGAATACCAGGAGTGCGCGTTGCTTTGCAGCATGCCTCGTACAGTACATCTTGCTGTTGTTTTTGTGTGCCAAAATAAAAGCTATTAAAAACTTGATGAGAAATTATAAGTAAATGGAGGAAGGGGAACACTTGAAGGATGAGGGGCAGAACATTTCTCAGCACTGGGCTATGGCATGCCGGAAAAGAGGAGTGGTGAGAAGTTGCAAAGCTTTCTAAGTTTATTCCTGCTCCGGAAGTCTGAGCTCACAGTAATGGCTAAACCAATGGGAAACAGAAATTATGGTGGCTTGTTATTTTGTTGTTGTTCTTTGGTCATTTCAGTTTGTTTCAAAAATACTTTTCTTAAATCTGTATTTTTCTATAGACCCCTTATTTCACAGATACTCATACCAAACACAACTAAAAATGGAAATGGTTTCTCTAAAACACAGTAAGAAAAAAGTAATTCTTCTGTTTTCTATAATGTTCCACACAACACCAAGAAATAGTCAAAAATTCCATAGTTTTCTATGAACTGTGATGGTTGTGTGTGGGGGGGTGTTTGTTTTTTGTTTGTTTTAAATTATTATTAATATTTATTTTTTTAAACCAATACAATTATAAGACAGTGGATATGGAAGGGTTTTGCCTTTGAACTCAAAAAAACTTGAATAATCTGGAGATATGGTCTCCCAGAACTTCCAATATCATGCACTGAAGCCTTTTAAGTCCCTGAATGTGCCACATGTCCCTTGGCTTTGCAGAACAAAAAGAGCTATTTCAAGAAGATATCTAATAATATTGCAAGAGGTATGGTTCAGTTAATCTCAGCCCATTTATATTTTCAAGTTACCCATTTGCGTTTTCAATTTAAGTAAGCCTGTATACCAGTTAAGTGCAGGGAAAACATCTGACTTTGGGAATTGGTTGGCCATGAAGGTCTTGGTTGCAGTGATTCAGAGCTAAGCTATTGCATTCAATTCCTCTGGATTTTTATGGGGTGAAGGTGGAAGCCAAAGATGATGGGATTTAGGACTATAGCTGCACAACTGGTTGGCTTCATGTTGGATTTGAAGCTGGCTCTCTAGCACAATATTTCTTAGTACATGCATTTTCTGAAGCCCCGATTTCTTAAATCCAAAAATTCCTGTGTATAACTGTAGTGTTGCCAGGTCATGGGTTTCTTTCACAAGTCTTGCAATTTGCTGTGATGTTTTTTCTAAAGTCTGATTTCTTTTGTTTGTGAGAAACCCAGCTTTCATTAAATAAACAAAGCTCCTGGCTGTCTTGACTGTAAGAAAAAAATCTTGAAAAACATGACCGGAGCATAACCCGACAGCGCGTGTGGATCCTCGCCCCAGGAAGGAAGCAGCATCCCCACGTCCGCAGAGACATTATGTGTTAGGGGAAGGGAGAGGTGAGCCCGCTGGCTGGATGTTGCTGTGCTGTGGTGATCTCGGGGTGCTGCTGTGGGGCTGGTACCTTGGGGGCTGCTCTCTGCAGGTAATGAATTAGGTTTGCTGGATCGCCCTGAGGTGCGACAGCTCCCAGAGAAGAGATGGCTCCTTGAGTTCCCCCTGAAAAGGGCTCTGTTGTAGCCTCCCTGCTGCCTGTAGGGATGGAGGGAGGTAAGGCTCAGCCATCAGCTGTGGCAACTCACGGGGCATACCCACAGCCCGTTGGGGGGAGGACTAATGGGTTTGTTGCGTCCTTTCTGGTGCTTGTCTGTCTGGCACTTGACAGGCAGAAAGCACTCAATGCATCGAAGTGTTGACACCTTAGAGCCCCAAATGGCTTTTTTACCTCCTTGGTAGCTGCAAAGATGTAATAGAGGTGCAAGAAGGGCAAAGATCTTGGCACTCTCCTAACTTCCCGGGTCCTCACAGGATCCAGGTACTCTTGCTGAAGCAGAAAATCAAGACTCGTGCAGTTTAATCACAGTAGCAGTGCCTTAGGAAAAATGGGTTCCTGTGAAGATCAGAAACTCCTTACGAATTGAGAGAGGGACTTGGAACCGTTCCTTACCTAATCCTTTCACCCTGTGAGTATTGGTGTTATTAATTCAGAAAATACATGGGAAATCTGCTCTGACTCATGGTGCGTAACGGATCATGGAGTCCTGCCAAATGTAGGTGTGTGCAATCTGGCAACGAGTCTATCTGGTACAAAAAGTAATGTGAAGTATTTTACAGATATGTTTTGGGGAGTGAGTAGATAGGAGGTTTGACCGAGGCTGGAGACAGCTGAGGTCCTGTTGCATCTGCCCAGAGTGAGATGTTCCAGCCCCGTGGACTCTGAGAAGTATTACACCAAATTCCTTCTTCAGCTGAAATGAATCAGCTGAACTCCCCCCTTATAATAAGCCTTTTATTCTAGACAAATGGGAAGTGAATCTCCATATTACATCTGAATTTTGAAACTGAGAAAGGAAAAGGAAAGTACTGACTTGTTTCCCATCTGACTGTGTAGGCACTTCTCCTCTAAATTATTTCTGGACATTTTGATGAATTTTCGTCTTGTATTGAACAAGAAAACTACTGTACTTTGACATTATGAATACTTATTTTTGGTATTGTTTGTCTGGGGGCCCTGTCAGAACTGGAGATTTATTGCACGCGATGCTGTGCAAACACATGGGGAGGTGTAGCCTCTCTCTTTGAAGAATTGACTGATTTAGAGATCCAGATTTGGCACAAATCGTGTGTACCAGAGGTGACTAAAATGGTCTGATTAAACTTAGGGAAAGGCCTGTGTACAGTGAATGGACAAACTCATCCATCACACAGCTATCGACTCTGGTATTCCACTTGGTCAAATTATCAGCTGCTGCGATGGAAACGTGACCCTCCAGCTTAGCGTGGACCATCGTGTCCTCCTGCAGATCAGCAGCCAAACAAACGTATATACCCATTCTGTCTGTTTTAGAGGCTGAAGTTTGAAGAACTATTTTTAAGAGAAAGTTGTAGAACCTGAAGTGATTAAAAACAACAAATTATAGCTATGTTTCTGTTGGCGTGAAATTGGAACTATGTGTTGGGGATGAGGAGGATTAGCAGTCCAGTAGTGATTCTCCATTTCTTCTGTGTTTTGATCCCAGTCTTAATGCATTTCTGGGAGTTACACTTTGGGCAAATGTAAGGCTTTGGCCCTGGTACAAGGCTGACTCGATGGAGCCTTCCAGAGCAGTCTCCAAACTGTTTGCAGTTCAGCCTCATGGTTGGATTTGATCCACTGTAGAAGTAAGAGCCACCCATGGAGATTTGATCTAATTTTAAACTTCCCAAGAGCATTCTGAGGTTTTGACAGAGATTCTCAGTTGAAGTAGGAGTAAAATATATACACAGGCTCTATGGCCAGATAAATAGGATCTTAGCAGGGAAGGCCTGTCATGACATAAACACAGATGCTCCTTAACAATTATATATTCATAGGGACTATTTATGTCTGTCTGATCATTTATGCAATCCCTAAAACACTCTGCAAAAGCAAAGGCAGACAAGCAGGATAAATCAGAGACGTCTGGTTAACTTGATTCAAAATTACCTGGAGCGATCCCAGAAACGTGAGGAGAAGGTGATGAATGTCCATCAGGTAGAGACATCTGGGAGGACCACCTGATGGAGACCAGATGGAGAAGAATTGGTTGTTGTTGTTTTGATGCAGCAAGTTTCTGTAGGTTTCCCATAACCAGAAGTTAGTGTTCCTGTTTATACATTTCACGTGTATGCTTTAAACAAGCAGGAGTTAAATTTTTGGCAGGAAAGAATGAATCTCTTGACTATGTTTCTAGATTGTCAAAACTCTCTTTCCTGGGGTTGAGTTTTTCTGTATTGTTATCATCACCTGTAGAAGACATGATGCTCAGAGTCTTGCTGGACAAGTCCTCCACACAACAACAATAACAACAAAATCTCTATTCCAAATGACTTGCAGTCTGAATACAAGAAAAAGACAATAGATAGATTGGGAGTGCCAAAAAAAGTGAAGGTGCACCCCTAGGCACAGCAATAGGGAGCAAGCCGCATCTGCCAGCTGCTGAATTCCCCTTAGCAAAGATTTCCCCTTAACAGCTGTATCCAAAATGTTTTTAGCAATCCATGTTATTTTTCCCCTTCCTATCATGCTATCATTAAGATTTTAATCTTTTTTTTTCCCCTCCTCCTCAATTTTCTCTCCTGCTTTTCTGATGTTTAATATTTTTATTTTTTTTCCCTTTATCTCTCCAGCCCCTATTATTATATTTTTTTCCAGGACTTTCTGAATACCCAGATTCCAGGTGCTTATACTACAAGAGTGACCAGATGAAAAGGCCAGCTCCAACCACTAATTCCCTGGAGCCTGGTGTAACCCGAGTCCCAAGCACAGATTCTGGCTAACATCCTTTGGGGTGGTGCTGCCGGGCTTTTGCAGAGCCCATTTAAGCATAGCGAATCCTTAAGCTGACCTGCGAGTAAAATGGCAGCACACACACTGGATTATAATTACATTAATAGATGGAGAGATGAATATCCCAACTAGCATTTACTAAACCCCTGAAAGTCTACTGAGACTGTATTTTGCAGTATGGGGTCATTCTAAGCAAAATCAGAGAACACCGGTAATACAGGGAGTGAGGCTGTTCTCTTGCCCAGTTTTGCAGGTTCATGACATTTGAAGCATTCAGGCTCTCAGATGCTGATCCAAACTTTACGATGCAGTCACTCTGGGGTGCATTTCCAAGCATTCAGGCAAGATTTTTCAGATATTCAGGACATACAATGAGGGCTAGACTTTGAAAACAAACAAACAAACAAAAAGCTCAAAACTGCATTTGGGCTGTTGGATAAATCTAAACAGCTCCTTTTAGGATGTACCAGTTGCAGAACTGGGTGCTCCGCCATCTGAAAAAGGTACTGATTTTGCCAGGCTTTGAACTACTGCAAGGTTATGGCTCCTGATATATTGTCCCAACAAGTGCAATGCTGACCTGAGAGACGCAGACAGATATGGGAAATCTAGGTTTCTACACCAGAAGGAACAGAGGGATATTAAACAACCAGTCTTCCCCAGACATGTGTAACCAATAATATTCTAAAATAATGTTTAGGGTAGAAAGTCTACAAGCAGAGCTTTTATTTATTTATTTTAAGCTCAGGAGAGTGGTCTCTGTGCATCAGTGTGCTGCTGGCTAGACTCCAGGACTGGAAGTATCAGGTTTCCGCCTACGTTATTTGCACGTCTGGGAGGAAAACACCTTCCTTCTGCAACGCAGCAGCCGCGATGAGGCCAGGGCTGGATTTTCAGCTGCCTGGGTACTGCACATTGGAACAGGTTTTTAAAAGCCAGATTTTGAATTTCTCACTCAGAGTGCTAAGGAAAGGCACCTTCAGTTTTGTTCTTTGCAAGCAAGTTTTTATGCACCCCTTGGCATTTTTGTATTAATTTCAAGATTCAGGGCCTTACTTTGGTGTCTAAATGACTTTCTTTGCGGCTCAATTTGATGTCAGTGTTCACTTTTCTGTGTGCCTGGGCATCTGATGAATCAATGACTCTTCTTTTCCAGCATCTATCTATTATTTGTGTCATTTGTCATCTAAAACAACTGTTTTATATCTACATGTATTGAGTGTTGTGTCTTGTCAAACTGACCTTCTCAGCTGTTTGACTGTGCTTGACTTGTTTCCATCACACGGGAGACTGGTGCAAGTTCATATCCAAGTCAGCCTAACTATATTTAGGAACCTGATAATGCTTTATTTTGAAATCCTTTGACTCACTCCCTCATTACATTCAGTGTTATTGTTGAGGTTTTTCATGCACATCATCCACATCCAGCTTCTGCTGTTGTCCTCAATCAGCCTCGCGTTTCTGGTAACCTCTGGGCTATGTCTCCCTGGGATGGCTTGAAATTGCTCCATTTCATAATTCTCTCTCTGCTTGGCTCCTGGTGCTATTTCTGAACCCAGATTCAAAACACCCTATTTCCTACCATGTGCTTGCTTCCTAATGCGTTTATTTTTTTTGACACTTACATGTATCCCAGCCTTTCGTGGTTACCTTTTTGGCATGGTTCAACATTGTTTTTTATAGTCTTTCACTTTGTCTCTTCTGTTCCACCTCAGCTTCCCAAAGCCTTGCTCGCTCTTATCTTCACTAAGTGAGTGAGGCCATCAGTCCTTGCTCAGCAAGCTGTTCAGGTTAATTTTTTTTTTTTTTTCCTTTGTTTTCGCTGATGTTTAGTGTGTTTCAGTGCAGTGTTTCAGTGCATCATTAAAGGAGCTCTGACCATTTCTGCCAGGTACCTCCCATACGGGGAACTGAAATCTCCATCCTTACCTGGGTGCTGCAGCCAGGTAGCCATGCACTGGTGGGAAGTGTTCTTCAAAAACTGAACCACAACATCCCTAGGAGGGAAAGACATTTGACCACCATCTTACCTTTAAGTGCAGAATGTTCCATTTCAGTAGGAATCCTGCAGTTTGTAAACAGAAAATACAAGCCTAAAAATAGAAGGTTAGAGTAATCTCCCATTCTCAGCTTCTTTTCAGTTGGTTTTCTTGCTTTTCCACTGAACCCTAACGGTTTCTTTCTCAGATCTCTGAAACTGAATCATTAGTAGCTGGTTCCTCTACTGCTGCTGTGGTTTTTGTTTTGGTGTTTGGTTGGTTGGTTTTTGTTTTGTTAAAGATGTGGGATTTTGTAAAACCTTTCAGTAAGATATACCAGTGACCTGGACAATACCCTGTAGGTCTGAAACTGGTTTTGTGACAATTCCTGCCCTTGCAAATTCTTGGTAAACTTTTTGTCATATTTTCACAAATTTTTGGTGCCTATGGTGACTAGGAGTCTAGGCATGCAAGTTACTGAGATACTGAGGCAGATTATAGAATCATAGAATGGTTTGGGTTGGAAGGGACCTTAAAGATCATCTAGTTCCACCCCACCTGCCATGGGCAGGGACACCTTCCACTAGAAGGTGATACTCCTCTGCCCACAAAAACTCTGCAGTACTGAGGGTATTG
This sequence comes from Anseranas semipalmata, assembly GCA_013399115.1. Lineage (NCBI taxonomy): Eukaryota > Metazoa > Chordata > Aves > Anseriformes > Anseranatidae > Anseranas > Anseranas semipalmata. Next base: position 40,331 of record VXAA01000821.1, on the reverse strand, counting down.
TTAAAATATCTTTAGATAGGACATCTTGTACTGCGTGGGTGCCAAACCAACACAGCAAGAATATAGTGGTGGCCAACTATCAAGTAGATTACATATAAGGTTGCAAGTCTTAGCACAAGGATATTCCCAATACCTGTTCCAGCTTTCAAAACTGGCTAACACAGAAAGGATCTTACACCTGTTCCCGGATTAGGAGCTCTGTGCTGCAGGCGCTTGACTTAAGTTTGTGGAAGCACTTATCACCCAGTAGGTGATAACAGTAGGTGAAGAAATAAGAGTACAAGTCCCACCTAGGTTGTTACTTGGACAAAGTGGCATTTTGTCAAATAAATACAAGAAATTCTTTTCTTTTGCATTCATGCCACATGCTTTCTGTCTTAATCGAGTATGGGGCAACCACACAGAAGTTGAAAAACTGGGATTTTGTGTTTTGGACAATGGGTGCTTAGCTGAAGTGAAAAGATCACAGAATGTTATGGATCAGAAGGGACCTTGAAAGACCATCTAGTCCAATCCCCCTGCCAGAGCAGGAACACCTCAATCAGGTCACACAGGAACGCGTCCAGGCGGGTTTTGAAAGTCTCCAGAGAAGGAGACTCCACAACCTCTCTGGGCAGCCTGTTCCAGTGCTCCGTCACCCTCACCGTGAAGAAGTTTCTTCTCATGTTTAAGTGGAACCTCCTATGTTCCAGCTTGCACCCATTGCCCCTTGTCTTATTGTTGGATGTCAGGAAGAAACCGGTTTCTTCCTGACCAGGAAGAAACTGATCCTCCAGTGATATGTAGTACAATTTTCTTCTTCCAGCAATACAAAAGCCAGAGAAGTTCTGGCTTCACTTGTGTAATGAACAAGTTCCTGTATAAACAGTGTATTTACTTTTGACAGTGGTCTCCTACAAATGATTAATGAGGACCACATCATCACTTCTACCCAGAGTGACAAAACTGCCCATCTCTTCAGCGTCAGTTATAGAGGAGATGACCTGGCTCTGGAGGTGGGAAGTCCTTCAGCTCAGGAGTGCCCTGAAGCTAACACTGCTATTGCAAACCTGCAGCCACTGTCTTTCTATGCGGTCTCTGAAAATGAGAGGTGGCTGGCGGAGCTGGTGTCCTCAGAGCCACTGGTGAACGTGGAGCCACCAGCGTGTGCCAAGTCCTGTGGTAAATAAAACTAAACCGCCCCTCCTGCTAAGCCATGCATCAAGTAAACTGCCTGGGAATGGGATCAGTGAAACACTTCAAATGCAAATCACTGTTCATCCCTGGTGGAGGCACAGATTCACGTGCACACATCACCATTCTTCCAGCCCTGAAAGCCAGACAAGACTTAAATGAGTAATAAAGTACCTAATTGGACTTGACCCCCTGCTGAAATGGGCCCACATGTGAGTGAGTGTGTGTGTGTGTGTGTGTGTGTGTGTTTTGCCCTTCTTGGCCAAATTTCTCCTTCCAGTAACTGCTGCTGTCTAAATGGTGTGGGTCTGTCCGTCACGGTCTGCTGCATCTTGGCTGGGTTCCACCTGGCAGTGTTTCGGCTAAGCCCTTCAAACAAAATAGTCCCTCTATGGTCTTTCTTGCTTTCTCTGGGGCTGCGAGCAGCCGAAGAGGACCCTGGGACCACAGAGCCATGGCAATAGTGAGAGTGGGAGAGGTCTGCACCATTGCCCACCGTATGTCCTGAGTGTGGGTTTATCTCATTCCAGTGCTCACAGTCCTTGCCATGAGAACAAGGTGTTTGAAGCTCCAGCAAATCCCACAGTGGATGTTTCAGAAAAGAAGTTGCTTGATAATCCAGGCAGAGAAAACAGCTGGATCAAGGAAGGTGTCAGACTTTTAAGACAAGAATCCCTGAGTGTGCCTAACTTCTGTATTTCATCTAAAACCCAGAGAGATTTGGGGAAAACTCCTGGCAAGTGAGCTCCTCCTGGTATCCATCACTGAATGCACTGGGGAGGTCTCTGAAAGCAAAATGGCACCATCTCAGTCTCTCCAGATGAAAGCCTTAGATGTCCAACATCTGCGGACCCACTAGGCAGACAGAAGCCGAGTTGTTGGCAGTGGCAGGAAGAAGCACATACCTCATGCACAGCATTTTTCACTCCAGCTCTGCAGCAAATCAGGGCACTGAGCCTTTGGTTGACCCGGTCCTTCAAACTGGAAGGTTTTCTATATATGATTTTTTGAAAAGGCTTTAGGGTTTGGGGACTATCGTGTGTTATTTTAGTGTTATTTGGGGTTCTCATTCTCTTAAGGCACTGCATGTTGACAGACCTCGAGCTCTTGAGACTGTCTAGAGGATGTAGCAGGGAAGCTGTGCTTCCCCGGGAGGTTATTTAATTTGTGTGTGTCTATGTGGGTTTTTAGCAGGAGCTATTGATAGGTTTTGTGACCTGGCTGATTCGCCTCATTTTTTCTGTGCCTTTATTTCCCTTCCCACATTTCATATTGCTGTTTTATGCAATATGGTCCCTGGGGAAGTTTATTATTTAGTGGGTACCTGTACAGCACCTGGCAAAGTGGGATTTTGATAAATTTTGAGGCCTCCAAGATCTATTATCTTTCCCACACCAATTAAGTACCCTGGAATAAATTCTGATTTATTATGCAAGGTGATCTACAGCCTTCTCTTTATCTTCTCTTGACACTGAGCAGCAGGAATAGCCAGGAATAAAGAAAAAGAGAGAGAAAACAAATAGGCCCTGCCAGAGCCAAATGGGCTTCATATGGAGTTAATTCTTATTTTGCTGTTGCACACACTGCAGTGATTTTTTGCCCTCCCTTAATTCATCTCTCTCCCAACCAGCACAGGCTTGCACAGATGCAGTTGAATGTGGAATTAGACCCATGGTCCATAAACACTTCAGCTAAGATTAAAGGTACTCCATAAATGCAGAGTGTGTTTCTGTAAGGTGTTTCCAGATGAGAGAAAACTGGATTATCCTTCAACTCAGTCAAGAAAAACACTGTATTACAGAACTAGGCTCTGGAACCCCAGAAGGAAAAAATGGTTTACGAGAGACAAAGAAAAATGTACGTTATCTTGTTCTCCTTGGTAGCAAATAAGATTCAGATGCTATAACATCTGATGATTTCTTCGCTTTTTTAGTGCATAGCAGTGATGATTTTACTAACTAATTCCTTGTTTGCTCTTTCCCTGTTTTAAATGTGGAAAAAGAGCAGATCCCATTCACAGTCTTCTTCCAGCGCAGACCAGTTCACTGCTTTAAGTGAGAGCTAGTCATGCCTGCAGACGACAAGTGATCAGACAACAGCAGTGTGCAAACTGGAAAGGAAACAGAAAAATGTTGTTCTTGTGATACTTAGGCTTTATCATGACCTGGGGCAGAGCAAAGATTAGGGGATTTTACTTGCTGAGGATTTCAGGTGCCTTTGAACCAACACATGAAGAGCTGCTGGGTCATTGCTCACCAAGGGTTTAGCATGGAATATTCCTAAAAAACCAGCTCTGCTGGCCAGACTGGCCTGGAAAAGCACACTATGATGTAAATCAGCTAAAATATATGTACCTGGAGAGAGGTGATGGTTTAAAAATGAACCAGCAGGCCAATTCATGAGCAGTTTGGCACATGGCGCTAGCAACGTGCTCTTAAATGCTGAGCTCTCTGCTGCCAGGTGGCAGATTTTTGTCAAAACAATCCTGTTTCACTCCTTGAGGAAATTATGGCTTTGGTCGATGAAAGCAATATATTGATGTATGATGCTTTGACTTTAGAAAGGCCTCTGTGCTCTGTGGAAACTGATAAAGATTTCAATGCTGTTCCCAGTGTCCATAAAGTTTTGAAGTGGGCTATGATTGGGATGATTTGAAGGAGCCTAGGTTAAACTCCAAAAAGCCAGGTGTTGCATCCTCATCTCAGGCATTTAAGTTGGATCTAAACCTTTGCTGTCATAAGAGCTGAGGAGTTGACTATGGTGGTTTGTTGTTGTTGTTTAAGGAAAACAAGATAAAGACCTCAGTGTAGAAGCTGTGGAGGACTTACCAGGGATAATCATTTTTTACTGCTGTGTATAATGGTAGCTAGGCCAACGTTTCAGCTCCACAGACCTAATATTCTACAGGATGTTGACAATTTAGGCAAGGTGCATGAGAGAGTAAACAAAGTTGAGTTGGGCTGAGGCAATGGAAAAGGGTTGGGGAAAAGCTTTATTATGCTGTGTTTGAAGAGCTTGACTATTTATTGGATAAGCAGGATGATTATGTGATGATTTCACTGTGTAAATGACTTTTTTTCACAGGAGAAAGTCCTGATTAGTAATTGCTATTTTAATCTAGGAAAAAAGGAGACAAATTTACCAGCAATTGCTGAGTTGTGTAGAGCAAATGGAAAGTCATCAGGTGATTGACTCTTGGCACAGATAACCCCAGGAAATGATAGACGTTTTATGTCTTTATGGGGGTTAATCAGTGTGAATACTTTCCTGAAATATGCTTTCTCAAGCCGTTGGGCTCAAGTGGATGAAACTGTATTGCCTGTGATCCAGGTGGGATCGGATGGGGTTATCACCACACAAGGAATAGCTTGACCATGGATAGCAAACTTCTTAACTTTAAACACATAGAAAGAAAATATAAACCTTTATTTCACTACATTTTTCAGAGCAAACAAACAACAAGAAATTATTTGGCAAGGAAAAAGTCAGATGTGATTGTGAAACGGTGCCTTTCATACCTGAAGCTGTATTTCTGAGTTCACTAGATAAGCGGTTTTAAGGGTGTATCAGTGGGAATATTGTGTCTTCACTACATAATAACAGGAACTTTTCAGAAACAAGTCCCAAAATGCTACTGTGCCCTTGAGGCATTGGGTTAAAAATACATGCATTAGTTCTGCTCAAGTAACTTCTTCCATTTGGCTTCACGTAAAAGATACCTTGGGTTTTATTGCAACAGCCCATGAGCAAAAACCTCTCACTTAAGCATGTTAATGCACATCCTCTGTATTTACTAGGTATAAATGGAGTGCTCTGAAAAGCTATTTTTTTTTTGAGGAAGACGTCTCAAGTACTACTAAATGAAGTCCTATTTTCCGTCACTGACCACACTGGGAGTTAATCTATTTATCGATAATAATTGTTCTTCTCTTGAAATCTACAGCGTCTCCCTTTCAGGTTTTCAAATTTTGCATAGCATGTTAGTTACTGGTTCTGCAGAGGGAGCAAGCAGCAGTACAAAGAAATGGTGTAGACGCTGAGCTGCTCAGGACCTTGTTCCCTTCCAGGCATGAGAATATATTTCCTGTAGACTCTGTCACCTTCCTCTGCTATCCTGGGTTGAGGGAACCAGAGTTTGTGATTTGGGCCCTGGATAGGCAATGTTAATCTCATCTGTCAAGACAGGTACACAGTAGGTATGCTGGCACTTTACGTCTGGTCACTGCCAGCAGTGCATTTACTTGTCAGTTCTAAAATCTGTCCAGAATGCAAACAAACTTAGTATAGAGAGGCTTTATGACTTTTGCATATATTCTTCACAAGTCAATGTGCAATTTTTCTTTTGTTCTTCTTCCTGATAACTTTCATTCAGTCTTTTGCTCTCCTCCTTTCTTTCCCCACTCATAGACTTTTCTTCCATTTTTCATTAGTAACGCACTGCTTAGTCACATTTTTCCATGTCACATACAAAGTTTTGTGGGGAAATAAGAAAAGCTAATGCCACAAGAAATGTGTTACAATATATTAAGAAGAGTTTTAGGTAAGGCCAACCTCAACATAACCAAAAAGGGCAAAAAAAGTGACAGTATGTTCCTCTTGAAATAATTGTTAGCTGTTTGGGAAGCTCCCTTGGGTTTTATTCTCTGTCATGTAGACAGAGATCCCCAGCTGAGAGCAGAGCCTGTTCATGGTGGGACGCTGACAAACACTTGGTGGGAGGTATTCCCTGCCTTGTGAGGCTCTTGGCACTCAAAGCACCTTTTTAATAACCTGGACTTGCCAATTTTCACACCAAGGGCACCTAGGGCTTACAGCAGTTTGAGGTCTGCTCCAGTGTCCTCTCACTTTACTTGGGCCAGCTTTGCTTGGAGATAGGAGGAGGTGGTGGTCAGGGGAGGGTTGACAAGAAGTCCAGGCCCTGTGCAACAGGTGAGCGTAGACTTGAGAGGAGGATTTTATCTACAGATCTAGAAATCTGGGGTGCTTAGAGGCCAAAATTCCTGTGTATGTAGAAACTCTTGTGCAAAACCTGTGTTTCTTGTCTCTTGAAGAGTGAAAGCATCAACCACAAAGTCCATAAAATGCCGAGACCTGGTGGGAGTGCTTGCAAACATGCTGGAGAACTGGTCTGGGACCTCAGATTTAGGTATGGCATGGTCTCCTCTGCTTTAGGAGAGGGCTTCTATGCAGGCAGCATTACCTTCTTAGATCTGTTTTCTGGACATTTGAAGAATAAGGGAGATGATAGCAGCAGAAGATAAACGTAAAGCAGGGTCAGCCAAGGCCCTTTATCAAGGGACAGATAGGGGTCCCATCCTCCACTTGACTGGATGTATCCTTTGAAGACTGCACTTCTGGAAAGCCAGTTCTTTTCCCACCTGCCAACCTGTTCTGTTAGCACCTGAACACCTTAAAAGTATAGCCCTTAAAAAAACTCAGATGTGTTATCTTAGGACCCTGAACTGGACCATAAAAGGCCAATACGAACAAAACCAGATCTGTTGTGACATATAGAGAAAAGTGTTTTGTCTGTGGTCTTACTACACAAGTTCTTCTTTCAGGCTGTTTTATATCTCTGTTCTCTCTGAACTTTCTGTGTGATTGGAAAGCAGGTGAGTAGAGTAAAGGATGAAATCCATTTTCCTAACTCTTTCTCACATATTTTGAAATCACAGCCACATTCAGATGGTGATCTAGTGATGACAATGGCCTGTAGAAAATTACTCGGTTCTTAGTCACAGTCTGGCACCGCTTTGGCTTGCAATCTGACAGCAAATGGACCCTTTGATTTGGTGCACCCCAACCTGAACACTCCCAAACTGGAGCATCTTGGGGAATGTGTCCAGCAGCTGTTACCCAAGAGGTCTGGTCATGGATGAGTGGAGCAGGTTGGTTTTACTTTGGTAACTGGTGGGAGGTTGGCCTGGAGCTGTACAGGATTAATAAGGGACCTCAGCAGAAATGCTGTCTTTCTAGTGTGTTTCCTTGAGGGTGCCAATAACATGCTGTGGACCAGACTGTACCCAGAAGCAGGGAATTCAGAGCTGTCACTTGGTCACCCAACATCAGGAACTATTTCTTCTGCAGACTTAAATGAGGTCTGAGCTCTGATAACATCCTACGGTGGAAAAAGGCTGTATCTGCCAAATAAGCTTGGCCTTTTTTCACCCTTGGTCAATGTTGGTCTCTGACATCATGTATGGGGCTCAGATGGGCTGTGTCTTTCTGATTATTCTAACCTGTGCTTACACACAGCTGCGTACAGGATTGCCACATGGATAACTGGGGGCACACTTGGCACGTCCTAAGACGTCCCTCGGTAGCTTTCACATGGCTCTGCAATGTTGTCCTGCATTTGCCGTGGATCTGCAATACAAGTGTCTTAACCATCAGACTATCAGTTCGAAGAGAGAAACCACAAGCTCGAGATGCAGCCAGCATAAATGTTTGTCTTTAAACAGATTTTACCCTTGAAAATCACCTTTAACCAGGCTGGGTTGCTGGTGAGATCATTTTCCACCTCCTAAGCTTCAATAAGCAGCTTATGTCCAAACCTGAAGCATTTTCACCTGTAACTGTGGACTGTAGGTGCAGTGAGAACAGGGGTTACGGGAGTGCTGTTGAGGGATTTGTGGGCTCAGGACCCGAATACCTGGGTAGGCTTCATGTATACTGTATGAACAGAGACAAGCAACATCAGAGTCTGGTTTCAGCAGCTTGCTGAGGGGTTTATAGTACATTTGGTATGTCTGGGCTAGACTGTGACCTTAAGGTTGTCCTTAAGTATCACTGCTGACGACCAACCTTGGATCTACTTTGCTGTTCTGTGTTATAACCAGAGACTCTTCTTGTGGTCAGCCAACCAGTCAAAATATTATATCTGTGATTGCTTCAGCATAATCTCCAGGGACTCTGGAAAGTCAACAGGAGTCCAGTAACCAGGAGGAAGATGCCTGGTGTGCATTTTGCAATAGGTCAGCCCTAATTGCAATGAGTATGGGGACCTTCTGCAGTCTAACGGGCACTGTGAGTTTTTTGTTGGCTTCTGTGACCTTCCCACAGACCTTTCTGCTGTGGGGTGGAGGATCTATTCAGAGCACCATTCAAGTTAACAGCTCCTAAAATCTGTAAGCTGCTGTGCCTCATGTTAACATTTTTTTTCCTAAAAGTAGGATGAAAAAGCTATATTAATGTGTGCCCCAGCCCAGTCTGCATCCTTTGCTTTGTTTCTTGAGCTCAGTCATGTTGAAGCTCTGGGATGGGATGTTAGAGGCAGAGCAGTCTGGGCAACCTGGCACAAACAGCATCCTGGTTTGTTGGAGCAACAAAATGCTGTTGAAGCTGCTTAAGGAGGTGAAGTAGTGGAATTAGAAAAGCAGATTTCACTACTTTTTTTTTTTTTTTTAATAAAAAAGCTTTTTAATGAAAGTTAAAAGCTGATTCAGCAAAACTGGAGGAAAATAACACAGCAGGAATTTGAAAAACAGTTTCTGTTTGTCAGCCAAAGAATAGAACAATGTGCATCTTTGTTCAAAGCACAGATTATGCAGGAATAAAATAATAAATAAAAGGGCTGTTGAATGGAGCTGACATACTGTGCCTCCTGAAGGATACTGAATTAATAAGAGGAATAAATCATCCTCAGTTTACAAACAAGCAAGCTTGCTCGTGTGCCCATATCTCAAGGTGTAAATCAGCCCCTGCTCACCCCTGACACTAAGCAGCTGTTTAAATTCTCCCATGCAGGTCTGGAGCTGGTGCAAAGCAGGAGCTGCAGGTTGCTTTATCCTGATTGAAATACCAAACGGATAGAGTGAGCAGAGAGCAAAGCTCTGCAGTTGTACAACCACCATCAATCCCACTTAAGCATGGCAAAGAGCCTGGCTGAGGAAGGACCCAGTCCTTCACTTCAAATTCCCAAACTGGCCTTAAATTTAGATAATCACCAGCTGATGACAGCTTAGAAGCACATGGGAGGAGAGCTCTCATCACATATATCCTTCTGATATAGCAAGAGCTGTAGCAGAGCAGGAGCTAGCACTGCCGAATTAGCTTATCTCTAGGAATTTCTGAGGAAAGGTTGCTCTTGCAGTGAGTGGTAGCTGTACCTTCAGGGCACCCAAGCCAAGATCCTCGAAGATATTGAGAAGGGAGCCCATAAATGCCTTTGCTTGGCTCCAATAGCATCCTCAGCAAGGAGGGAGCTGGTATTCAGCGAAGAGGCTTGACCTTTGGCAGTCTCTGTACTGGGTGCAACCTGCCCGCTGCTGCTATCATGCTCCTAGCTGGAGAGGATGCGGTTTGAGACCAAGCTCCGAGCACAAGCAGAGCTAAGAGCTGCTTCTCCTCCAGTCTCACCAGCACCCAAAGAGTTACAGCAGGGAGTGGAGGGTGGCCTGATCAGAGCAAGCTGCCCTCAATCACTGTTTAACGACAAACCTTATAAAAACACTTCCCTGATCTCAGCTGATTCCATGCGTGGTTTTGGAGACACAGGGACAAGGGAGCCTGTGTACATGCTGTCCTAAAGCAGTGTCATTGCCCATCTTGCCACGGGTGTTACTGGGACTATGCACAAGATTTATTTTTTGTAATTTTTTTTGGATGGTGGGACTTGATGATCTTGAGGGTCTTTTCCAACCTAAATGATTCTATGATTCTGCTCTGGGGTGGGAGCAACTCATCCTCATATGCTTCAAAGCTTGCCTTGGGTGCTCTTCTACACCTGGCAGTTCCTCCTCTAAGGAGGGGGAGAGGGCTCGAAATCTTCCAGCAGTTATGTTTAGGAATGTGAGCATGTGGAAGAAGATGAAGAGTAGTTCAAGTTGTTGGCTGAGCTTTGGAGTGAGCTGAAATGTAGGTTGTCCTTGGCCAAGCTTTGTGCTGCAAGGTTGCTATTCAGTAAGAGTGGTGGGAAGAACCTCCTAGGTAATGACATACTGGTGGCCAGGCTGGGAGTCATTAGGTTGAGCCACTGGATGGGGCACAGCTCCATGGTGGAGAGGAGTTAATAGCGGGGAGTCGCAGGATACAGAGAAGGTAGAAAGAAAACGCTGAGACGAGAAAGCAGAAAGAGCTGGCATTGGACCCTGCAGTGTCAGAAGGTCAGCTCTGTCCCTGGGGGTGACCCCAGCCAAGCTATTGAGCCTTTGGAGGACAGGCATGGGCTCACCGTTTCTCCCCATGTAGGCAGGCATGTAAAGGGCTGCTTTTTTAAAGCTTGGCAGAAAAAGCAATGAGGAAAATTGGTATGGACCCACAGGGGGGAGGTAGCAGCTCGTGGGTGGGAGCCAACCCCAGGTGGGTTTGGGGAGGTGGCCAGGGACCTGTGTGTGCCCCACGAAGCTGAGTGCCCACGGGGAAGTACTGGGGAGGAGCAGTGTGATCAGCAAAGCTGCAGCTCATCCAGAGGGGACCTGAACCCCCCCAGATGCCTGGCAGCAGGAAGAACAGCTGCAGAAACACAGATGTAGGTTGCCTTTCAAGATAAGAGGAGTTTTAATTATGCAGAATTAACTAAAATAGTTGTCTTTATATGGTTTCTAGAAACTAATGATGAACAGCAGAGCTTGGCTTTGGCTCCAGTTGCCTGTACAGGATGAGATTTGAATTAACATAATCCTCATTAAAATATTTCTTGAAGCACGCTATTTTGGTATAAGTGGAAGAGTGGAATAACTGGTATAAGTGGAAGATATTTAAATATTGCAAGTCTATTTGATTTTGCCCCCCCCACACACACTTAGTAGGACTAGAAGAAAAAAAATATATATATATATATATATTTTTTTTTTCCATTTTCTTCCTTGTTCATTTGACAGCAGTCCATTTATACAATCAGGCTCATTGCTTCTCCCACGTAGTTGGCAGGTTTTCCCCAGTCATTTCTCATGGTCTTCCAGTGGGGAAGAGGGAACAACTCTGAGGAACACTAAAATCCCACTACAAGAGCAGCAAAAGTTAATTGAGTATCCTGGATGAAATCGAAAAAAATGGAGCTTCTTCTGGCTCTGTTTTGAAAAGATGCACAAGATATAAAGTTCATTGTGTCCTGTTAAGTAGCTTTTGGCCAGAATGCAAAATCAGTGTAGGTCAGCACTTTGATGTTACTGGAGCTGGCTTCGAGGCACTGTGTGGCTTGGACTTCAGACAGGAATTTAGGCCAGTAGCTGAGGATGATGGGAAGAAGAAACAGGAAAAAATATATATGAAGTTTAATTTTTCTAAACTTACGTCTTTTGCAACCAGTCTTGCAGAGTGCAGAGCGCATTCCTCACCCAGGCATCTCAGCACCAGATCAGCTTATGTCCCCTTCCCAGACTAGCATCTCTCTGGGGGTTAAAGCCCACCAACCCCATACTGAAGTCCAAGGAAAAACCCCTGCAGATTTCAAAGGGAACTCAGCCGGGCCCTTCCATCCCCAGCCCTGGGACTTGTGTACATGCGTAGCTTTGGTCGCCGTGCGTGTCCTATCGAGCAGTGCCTGGGTGGGTGAACTTGTGCAAAAGAGTCTCGTCAGGCTTCTTGAGACAAGGAATTTGCAGCAACCGCTTGCTCAGTGAGGAGGAAGCTTTGCAGACATTACAGAACAGCTAACGTGCCACTGCTTTTGCAGCTTTGGCTTTACTTACTGGAATCATTAAAGCAAATATTTACAACATGTAAATGCACTGCTTCTTTCCTGAGAAAAGGTGTTCTACCATAACAGCCATTAGGAGAGTCCTTCTCTCAATTTAAATCTTCAGTTTCTTTTACCTCCTGGCATGTTATATGGGAACAGGGTTGTAGACTGTGTTAGACCAGGCTGAATGAGCAGAAGAAAGCTTCAGTAAGCAAAAAAACCCAATCCTTCAAGTATTTTTCTGTGCACAAAAACTGCTTGGAAGAGAACACCATGCATTGACACCCTTCTGGTGTGCTCTACTGGCTCAGGGAGTGCTCCTAAGGCAAAGCTGTTAATCTTGTGCCATTAGTTGATTTTGTTGTGTTTGTGTTTTAGCTATTTGCATGTGAACACATCGAGGATTGCAGGCTTTCCTGATGATGGCAAGGAAGGTTGTGCTGCTCTTGCTCCCAGGCTTCCTTGGTTTGTGCTCTGATGTTACTCTCAGTGATGCATGTTAGTCCCTTTGGTGGGACTATCCCAATGTGGATTTGTGTTCCTGGACAATAAAGTTGATGCTAATTAACTCTGTGTATGGAAAGCAGAAAGCTTTCTGAATAACCTTACTCATCTGTAAACCAGCCAGATCTATGGTTCTGAAATTTAGAGGGAAATTTGAAGCATTATTACCCAACTGATATTTTGAGATCCACCATTGGAGGTTCCCTCCATTGCAATGCATGAATAATACATAATCCATCATTCTATGGGTGTTTCTTAATGGGTTATTCAAAGAACCAACAAATCCGGCTGTTTCACAAAGATCTGCAGAGCAAGGATCTTCTTCTCATTAACATCTGAAGATTTTATGGCACAGGAGGAAGATTGTTTCAGTATACTTGCGTAGCTCCAGCTAAGCTGAAGTGGCCTTTCTCTTGATAATTTGGTAGGATACATCTGTTTTCAGCCAAAAACAGGATATGGAAAGACATATGGAAATGAGCAAAAAATCAACCAGATTTGCCTTAAGGTTTGGTCCAAGTCTTGTGTCATTTCTTTGTCTGAACTGGTTTGCCTGTTTGCAATAATTAGGACAGCTGTCTAGGAGAAGTGAAACAGCATGGCCTGGAAAGCCTTACTTTATTGGTCCCTTTTCCTCATTTTTCAATCTTATTACAAATAATCACAAAAAAGAGATTCTGAATGTTTGCACTTTGTGTCGTCTTTGTACAGTTCGCCATAAGCATCCTAAAGCTTTGTGAAACAGCTGTGAAGACAGCAAGGACAGAGACAGGAAAAACAATAACAGCAATAAAGTGATCTGATTTTAGTTTTAAACTTGGGTCGGCTCTGGGTCAAGCTGCTTTACCCATCCCTCTGGGTAGCATGAAGCCTCCTGATACTTTTGCAGGGTTTTACAAAAGTTGCCAGATTCTTTGTTTGCTGCTGGGCTGGATGGGATCACCGGGAAGTCAATGAGCTGTATAATTTATGTTGGAATGTCAGCATCTGAACAGGCATAAAATTACAACTCGTTATCGCTGTCGGAGGAGCAGGATCTTGGATTTCTTGGGTTTCTTGGATGGTCGCGGTCATCTTTCAGTGAGGTTGCCTTGGGGGACTGCTGGAAAGCTTTACCTGGTGGTGTGGGGCTGCCTTGTTATCTCAGCACGGGAAGCCAGCAAAGAATGTGCTGTTCTTGTTCCCGAAAGGGCTGGCTGGTCTTTCTCTTCCCCAGCACAGCTGTTGCATTGAACTTACTCTACCCCAGTTCTTGTAGCTTGGAAACTGCCTATGTGAGGCAGCCAGCACCTCCTCGTCGGGGACTTCTGCTGCCCGGCTCGCAATTTGGGACTTACAGCCCCTGCCAAAGGGGTGCTGTGACATGGGAAAATGGTAGAGAAGCAACCTCCAGCCAGACTTTGCACTCAACTCACCTTAAAAAGCAGTGATGCTCAGGTGTACCTGGTGAAACAGTGCCTGATGGCGGCTGTTCGCCGGAGTGGGTGCCGGAGCTGGGGCAGCGCGGTGGGATGGGGAGGGCTGTAAAGCATTCCCCGCACAGGCGCGTTGTTCCTCTGGAGACACAGCCTGACCTTTGGGGGAACCCGGCCGGCAGGGCTGAATGGCAGAGCTGTGACAAAGCGGTCCTGAAAAAACCGGGGGAGGGGGAGCTACGTCGAGCACAGCGCTCAGCCCCGTGCCGGGCTCAGCCCCCAGCCTCAGCCCTGCCTGGCATCGGTCTGCCTGCTGTGCCCATCCCAAATTTATTGGGGAGTCCAGAAATATGTCCCTTCTCTTCATTTTTTTTTTCCACTTAATTAGTGCACAATGAAACTCATAACTGGGGGAGCTGTACAGGGATGCGTATTGATGTGCTGGGCTGTCTGACGTTAGCCTCAAAACGTGGAGCAGCAGGAGTGGTGCATTTGGGAGCCCAGGTTTGGTGGGTGAAGGGCCAGATGCCTGGAGGGGGTGCACGCAGATGTGAAAGAGCTGCCGTCTGCTCCTCCTCTCCTGTGCGCTTATACTCTTGCTCGTTCCTTGTAGAGAGGAGCTAGCTGTGAAAGGGGCCAGCACCTACTTGGGCTTGCAGGAGAACCACCCTGCAAGAGGTGCTACCCTTGCACTGCAGCTGTATCCAAAGGGTAGCACGCACACCCTGAGTCCCAGCTGTCGGGGCATGGTGCTTCTCTGACCTAGCTGGGAGTGCATCGCTCGCAGGAGCACTGCAGTGCTAGTGCCTGTCCTGCAGCCCATCAAAGGGATCTTGGAGTGAAGTAGGCTGCTGTGCATGTGAATGGCTTCTGGTTCTGTTATCGGTCCCCCCCCCACCCCTTTGCACATGAACACATCAGGAAAAGCTCCATATCTGGCGTGTGGAATAGTTTGGGGATAATAAGCATCATACAGGTATACCATTCCTATTGCTCTCCCAAATCTACAAAGCTGCAGTTTTCCTTGCAGTCAGCCATTACTTTCCTTTTCATAGGAAAAGGTTAACCAAGTAATTTCATGTAAATCTTCCACAGCTTGGGGGTATTTACTTTGTTTGCAAAGTCCTGCTGCTGCTGGATTTGTGCCACCAGCTTGTGTCAGGGTTAGGCAGAGCACAATGAGAGGTTTCCTTAAGCTTGATGGTGTGGCTGCTGCAGCTGGTAGAAAAGCTGGGAAAACTAAGTTTGTGATCAGTTTTCCTTAATGTACTCATCAACAAGCTAAATACCGAAGTCAGGCAACAATGATGCTTTTCAGAAAAAAAAAAACTCTGACATTTGAGGGAGGGAAAAGCATTAACACAGGAAGTCCATGGACCAGGGAGAAGAGGAAGGAGTTTGTCCTAAATTGTTCTGGCCAGCCTGGCACAGAGGTCAGTGTGTTCACTGCTGGGGTAGAGCTGAAGGAGTAGCCACATGCAGCAAGTAACCCAAAACCTTGCTTTCCCCCAGCCAGAAGGAATAGTGGTGTTGCTGTAGCTGAAAAAGAACAGCTGGTTTAGGGTGGGAAGGAAAGTTTAATGTTTTTGGTAGTGGCCCCTGCTGAGCGTGTCTTACAGGCATGGGGAAGGGGCAGACAGAAAACCCCTCTACTGCTACCCAAGCATGGATGTTGCAGGGTACTTACTTTATAAGATTCACCCTGCCAAAAAAAAAAGTCTCTGGCTCTGTTGAAATTATGTTCTCACTGCTAGACTTATGCTAGAAGTAAAGCTGTAGCATTGTATGACAGGTGTCTGAGGAGCTGCAGTGCAGGAATAAATACAGTGACTTTGCTCCATTCCTGGAGAGGACATGGAAGGAGGGTGCTGGATAAGGGCAACTATAGCCTGATCCACCTGGCTACTGTGCTGCCTTCCCATTCCATCTGCTGGTCTCAGTGACTTGCTGGAGGCAGGAGAGGTACAATGCAGCCATACACTGTTGTTCTGGAAAAGCCTGGGACAGACTAATAACGAGACTTCAGTGATTTTTACAAAGCTCTATTTTTGTTTTAAGGCTTATAAAAACTGTTACTCAAAACCAAAAATCTTTAAAACTTTACATATGTACAGTATGAGAAATAAATAATGTTTTAAGTCTTACAAAAACCACAATATACAAACAGGGCTTTGAAACCACTCTAAGTATGGCATGGTGACAAGCCTCAGATACTTACCAAAGGCTTCAATTATTGAAGTCTTTGCATAAAACCATGGAAAAAAGATCTCCAAATGTGCTTGCTTTGGTTGGAGTGAAGCTCTACAAAAACTCATAGAACTGTGGGCCTCAAAGGACTTGCTCAGTCTTCAGAACTCAGCGCACCATGTGGCAACACCATTTGAGACTGCCTTTCTGCATGCCAAAAGTTCAAGAGCTGTTACACCAAGTCTCCTTCCCAAATTTAAAAAAAGAAAAAAAGTTCACCTCTGACAAGGTTCACTCTGCTGTAGTAAACAGCACAGCTGTAGTCTGTCAAACTCAGAGCAAAGCCCAGTTCATTTGGCACCAAGGAATCCAACCGGGACATTGTGGCAATGAAGATGGGCTGTTGTCTGTTGGCTCAGTTAAATACTTTGCATAAAAATAAGGTCTTAATTATGCACTGGAAGTACAACAGCATTGGAGCAGAGGCAAACGTATTCTCAGTAGTTAAGAGGACTGGTGCAAAGCTCTCCTGAAACAGTACAGTTTGTAACCTTCCTCCTCTGCTACAGTCAGTAGATGGGCAGCTGCCATTTGCCTCTTACAAAGAGATTAACACATAGGACCTCACAGACTTGCTGCAGAGACTGACTGGGGAGCAAGGAGCAGCTGCCAGCACCATTGTTTCACCCTAGGTACAGGGAGGATGGAGTACTGCCTTCATACAAGGTGATAGATACAGATTTTGCTATCAGCCAGACACAGAGCAGATTTTCAAGGCAAGCAAAGGACAACTTGAAGATAAGTGGCATTGTGCTTATTCCCACCGCTCCCCTAAACAGCCCCACACACTTGGCGTGTGCCGGTCTCATCTTCCCACAGCCCATAGTGCTATTGGACTCACAGCAGCTCCTACACTAGATGCTAATTTGTTCTTGGCAGCTCTGTTACCAACAGTCTGATGGGCAGTTAGCATGGTTATCTTCTCAACTCCGCTGGCAGGCAGACCAGAAGATCATTGCTGAGGTCTAGATCTCCAAAGATCTTATCTGTAGTTCTGGTTAATGGGAACAGGCAGGAAATGCAGCGTCTAACAGGTCAAGGTAAGGCTGAATGCATAAACCAGGCTCCCTGGGGAAGGGAGGACGTGGTTTTAGTTATTCTAGGTGTAGGACCACAGTCTGTCAGTTGCTCTTCAGTTTCTTGCATCTGATCCAAGATGTTTTATCCTGAAAAGCTATTTGCTTTAAGTGCTACCAAGACAGATTTTTGCCAGAGCACCTTTCCACTTTTGTGGTTTTCACGCATCTAGGTTGCTCCGTTGTGAGTCTTCAGGAAAGTCTTCAGAGCAAGTTTGAGACAGATCTGGGAAAAGCAGAGAGGAAAAAAATACTTGATTAAATGCAGAGGTTAAGAGGAGTAACACAGAATTCTTAAACTCTGGGACATTGAGAACAGGTTTAGACAGTACAGGTTAGTATTTTATTCTGTCAAAAAAAAAAACAACACTTTGTCCAGTAGCTATTCAGTGGGAGCCTGAAGCAGACATTATGCATGCAAACAGGCTGCAAACAGCAATTACAGGTCTCGACTCTAGACTCTGCCTGTTCAGATCCACTTGGGGTGGACAGATGTTTACAGACTGAATCTCCATGTAGGGACTTATAATCTCCCAATGACTTGGCAGGAATGGACAGTTGAAGAGCAAGTAATTGCTCACAATTTCTGGGAGGAAAGAATTTCCTGGAAACCAGTGCTTTGGAGCTCAGATCTGCTCCTCTGCCTTATGCAAAAGCTGTACTCCACAAGTAAGCAGGAAGAGCACATCTGCCAACAATTCTTTTATGGGGGTTACTGAGAAGCACATCAAAACAGCCTATTATTGTACCTGCAGGAATATTTGCTTGATCTTTCAAGACTTGTGGCAGAGCAACAAGTGCTTGCACAGGGTTTTCATTCACAGAATTGTTTGCTACTGTACGTAAAACAGCCTGCTAGCTTCTGCCAAACCTGGAACAGTACCAGCTCGTATTTCTCAGCTGACTTCTGCTGCCCAAGAAGGTTGTGCAAAGCACTACTTCCACAGGGGTTTGCTAGCCCTAACAAGCACTTTGTGTCCAGATTAAAGTGACAAAGCTCTAAATTTACAAATTGAAATTTAATAGAGGCCATGATGCTGGGCTTCATCTGAAGAAGACTATCATTTAGTCAAATGAACATGAATTCATTCAAAACATGACCTGAGGCAGTCTGAAGCAATCAAGCTGTCACTGGGACAGACTTACTGGAAGTTATACTCTAAGGACTGATCCTGGGTGCCTGGGAAGTCCCCCAAAGGTTAAGCAGGACTGGCATGTTATAGTAATGGAAGAGCTGGCACTCTCCTGAACCAGAATAGACTAACAGAACTGGAGATGAAGCAGGAGGAGTCAGTACTGTAACACCATGGCAAGTCCTCAGCTGTGCATTGCTCATGCACTGAGCCCAAACTTCAGCAGGAGGTTCCTTTGCAGCTCAAGATCTTCTATCAGGCTGAAACAATCTTTGAGGCAATCCTCTCCACCCCCAGTTTTCCTCTGTTTTACAGGGCAGTAGCATTCAATAGGTGCATCGAATTAGCTCTCCACTATTGCAAGGATCTTAGGTATTTGTATCACCTCACTTTTAGCATCTATCATGATGGCAAGTAGACAGGTTCTTTAGGCCCAGAGATTCTGTTATACCAATCTGACAGTAAACAGGTAAAAGCACAAGAAGACAAACCAAGAGCAAAAGTGAGGCTAATATCACCTAGCTAATGATAGTTGAGGCATATGTGAAAGTCTAACAGCTGGGAATCTTAGCCCAGTTTTTTTGTTTGTTTGTTTGTTTTTTTGAAAGGAAAACAGGTTCCAGGAGTCTAAATGAAAGAACTGGCTCCACTCATTCCAGCATGGTCACATGCATCAGGCAGGATTTCTCCTAGCTGATTTTCCTTACCTTTTTTTCCATTCATCTGTGCACTTCACAAACCAGAGCTCTTTACCAGGAGATATGCTGGTCAGCTGGGAATCCTCCACACAGAAAGCAAACCTAGCAGGAAGAATCGGAAGTCAAGCAAAGGTACCAGTTGTCTCCATGGTTAACAAATAACATGTAATATGCATTACAGCTAAATTCTAGGACAAGTTGTTTGGTTTGACATCATCTCTATGGAATATCTTGATACGCCATTACCTTGTCAAATAACTGATGCAATGTTTCCTTTCCTACTTTTATATTCCATTTGTGGGCCTTTGCTTTTACTACCCCTACGTATTATAGATTACAGAAAGTAGAATGCAGAATACCTTACAGATGACAGGAGATGCTTATTTAAAGCACTGAGAAGTGTGGGAAAGCTGTCAGTATCAACTGCTGTTCTTTGACAGATTGGGGTTACCTTCAGAGCAACATTAACACAAGATTTGGGTGTACCGTGTTACATGCTTGGCAGCTTTACTTCTTGTTGCTTGCTGGTACACACCATGTAATTTTACAGTTTAAGATCTCATAAGGAGCAATATAGTCCTTAAGTTGGTGCTACCATGTTACCAGCTGCAGTTTTAGATTTAGCTTGTGCCAAATCAGCACATTATGCAGGTAATAGATTGCCATGCCTATGTTTCTGGTATTTGTTTTTGGCACAGTCAGTATTTTAATCCTTCAGCTACGATCTAAACCATCTTGAAGTAGGCTAATTCAGTCCCCAAGGGCAGGCACGACTGTTATAGAATCCAAGTAAAGCAAAAGAACATCTCAGATCTGATCTGCAGTGATTGGTTTTGCTTAAAGTTGAGTTTGTGGCCTCATGCTGGCAAGCAACCCACTCTCCTGTAACATGAAGATGCATTAGCTGGTAACACTGAAGACGAGAGGTAGTTCAGGCTACCTGCTAAGTTCAAAAACCCCACTTTTCTTGCTAGATTCTGAATATTGCTCCTTTTGATTGATGTTTCAAGTTAGCAAACATGCAGTCTAACACAACTATTACCTCTGTTGTGTTTCCCCAGATTTCACACGTATCCGTCTGATGTGCAGTTCCTGGGAAGACTTTGCAGGCCGATACCAGTAACTCTTCAGCTCTTTCCACAGATCATACCATGACTGAGATGTTCCCTCCCAGGTGAGTTTTATTTTTAAAAGTTCACCCATGTCCTCTTCAGTATAGACCAGGAAGGTGTTAGTAGCATTTAGGCCAATTTGATCAAGCCTGAAAGACAAGCAGAGACTCAAAGTTTCTTCCTTATGGAAATGTGCCAGATGTACATTCATCCCATGCAAGAGGTTAAGGCAGAGCCTTTGTAGCTTATCAAGTGCTACACATTCACCTGCCACTGGTTAATTACTGATTGCACTACAGAAAGTGAACTTGGATAGCTGGTTCAATACAATGCATCATGGATTTGGCTCAGCCATCTTTCTGTAGCTTAAGGGTGAATTTCATGCCTTGTGTTTCTTCCGGGAGAGGCTGAAGGATGTCAACACCTCCACAGATGGAAGTGCTTTCAGACTACCAAATGGTAGAGGGAAAAAGCAAAGTACTTCAACAATGAGCCACAAAGGCCAATATGTAGAGCACTGGGCACAAATTACTTTCTCACCAAAAAATTGTAATTAAGTTACTGGATGAAAAGTTTTTTTTAATGGTGAAGTGGGGCTGCTAGACTCAGTTGCAACGCTGGTGTTACCAGAGGAAAAAGAAAAATGCCACCTTGTCTAGTCCCAGTGACCTTGTTATTTAGGTTATTCAGGCCAGCTTACTTACATTTCTAAGGAAAGGGGGTCAGAGTCTCCATTGGTGCCATGAAGGGTGACAGAGAAAGTGGGGTCAGCCTCTGCCAAGCTTTTGTAACTGAAGACGTGCATTTTCATCTGATAATGGTAGACTGGAGAGAAACAAGGAGAGCATGTATCAAAACAACTTTGCGAAGAGACAATATTGCCCAGCATCACTCTTTGTGAAGTAGTGTCAGCTGGCAAAAGTTAGTTTCTTTATTGAGACGTTACTGATTACCTTTTTTTCAGCTCTTACTGATTACAAAGTTGACATTTACACAACAGCAACAGCACATCTGGGAACGGCTCCCCAAACCTGGGGTGGTCTCACAAGGTTGTATGTAAGCCATAGTCCTCCTTAAAAGGCAGACTGTCCTTACATCCAGAGCCTTGTTGATTTTACATGGAAGAGGAAGCACAGTAGTGCCACAGAATAGCTGTGCAGCCAGGTAACAGCAAAAACCAAATCCCACTAATGAATTTAAGGGGGCACACCACACATCCATTCCTAGAAATCAAACTATGTTCTTTTAAAGAGAGAAAGTGTACCTTTGAATGGCATGTCTGCTCTTGTTTTTAAGTACATCTTGCTGTTTCTTTTGTTCCGTGTTTTCCTGGCATTGTAGCCAATGCCGTTGCAGCGGTTCTTTCGGCAGCTCAGGCAGATTCCCTTCTTGAAGCGACTGGAATCAGTACATTGAAACGCGAAGCTTTGTTTATCTTGGTTCACGAGGGAGTCCACAAACAGGTGCACAGACCGCTCATGCTCACATTTAACAACTTCACCAATTGCTAGAGGAGCAGAGTTGCAAGGGATACATTTTGTTTAAGTATTTGTCACCCCAGCAGCTGGTAAGACACAGTGAGCAACACCTTTTTGTAGCCCAACATGAGCTGAGTGTGACCAAACTTGACTTTTCTTTTTTTTTAAACAGTAGCAATTCAAGAGGTTAGTGTAAGATGCTTGAAGAGAATGGGTCACAGTCTCTACCACAAAGAGAGCTTTAAAGAGGATTCCAGAGCCAGCATAGGACAACCATAGGTTATGACGAAATGTTAGAGTGAGAACGTGTTACTTCAGAACTAAAAGCAGGTCTAGTTTCTGGCAATTATTTCCAGTAGTACAGGCAGTTTAGAAGGGAAAAAATAGTTCTCTGCTCTTGTAAATCAAATCATCCCTCAGCATTGACTCAAGTCTATTTGTGAGGAGTCTACACTGACCAGGGGCTAAATATGAGTAATGAGAACTTACTCCCATAGGCAATTGCTCCTAAGACATCACTTAATCCACAGCCGGGTTGGAAGTCTCCCCCATTGGGGTAGATGTCAACATGGCCTACAGGCATCTGGATCCCAATGCTAACACCTAGTGTTTCCCTCGTGTAGGTATGAAGGACATCCACAAAGTTAGCATCATCGGGGGAGAGGCGCTTGCTGGGGTCCACTCCTTCAAACATAGGGCCAGCCGGATCCAAGCCTGGTGTTAGAGACAGTATGGAAGATGCCAGGTAAGAAAATGGATTATTTCATACAGAATAGACAAGCACCCTGCTGCTAGGAGCCCTCCTAACCAGGTGCTATGCAAACAGTCCCTGCCTCATTGCAGATACTGTTCCCCAGGAGCTCTTCACCATAGGTGCACTGAAGGAACAAACGAAGATGTCCCATAACACTTCTGGGACAACACAACCTAGTCTGCTCCATTTACAGAGATGGCTTCAGATTGCCTGCTGGAAGCAATGAGTCTTTGCTAGGTTGGCGGCAAAACACTTCAGAGGTGGCAAATGACTGAAGGCCAGAAGAGGTCTAGCACCCCACAGAGACTGTTGGCAGCCAAAGCTGTCTTGGCTACATTGAGTCTATTTTCAGCCTGGACATATGGAGGGACTAATATGATTTTAAGCAGCAGCCAGGTAATTCTTGCATCTAAGATCCCATGAGGGGTTTGGGTCTTTCTGTTAACCTCTGAGCCTCACTCACAACCTTAAGTTGTGCACCTGAGCTATTTCCCAGCTTGATTGTTTGGTGATTTTTCTGCTTTACCAATACAGATATTTATTGCTAGGCTCTGAGGAATTCTCACTGCCAGTGTCACATTTAAATACTTAAATCTATCCCTTCTATCGTGTCCCAAGTTCTCACATGCAGAAATCAGCTTCTCTCCAGAATAAGCAACACTTTGTCCAAGATGCTCTTAGAATGATGGGTTGCATTTTTTTGACCAAGCATCCCATGGGACAAACTACACCCAAGAGCTCTCACTTTCATTAGTTTACAAGCTATGATTACAGAAACAGTAACGCTCAAAGGCTTATAATTTAGAAATTAAGGGCCTGAGCTGGACTTGTCTTGAACCCACATTTAACTTCAAAAATATTCAAGATCAGTCCTCAAAGATTTTTCATTGACACCCCCCCCACACACCTTGATATCTGCAGTTCAAAATTAAGACACTTTCTCATGCAAAGAGAGCCATGCCCCACACCGCTGTCACAGGTAGGAAGCTTGCCATTTCTGACTAAGCAAGCCCAAAACATTGCAGCAACACAGGAAGTGAGCCTCTTCGGGGAAGCTCGCTACCACTAGGAAAAGTAAGAGATGGTTTAAAAAGCTACTTGCCTGTAATTCTGCCTATTGTCCCATGGACATGGTTACCAGCAAAGCCGGCAACATGGGCACCCAGGCTGTACCCAATCAGATGGACATTCTCAAGCTGAAAGAGCGGGTTCTCCTGCAAGGGGGAAAAAAATAGTAATAATTTGCCTCTGTGCTTCAGGACATCTGGCCCTGCTCCTATCTGCAGAACTCTGAAGTCCAATTCTAAGAATAGATTGGAGGGAGGAGGCGGACAAGCACGCTTCATTCTTTATTTCACTAAGATAAGTACAAGTTGAATAGTTCGGATGACACTTGTGGTTTGTCCCTGACCACAGTACCCAGCTTTCACCCCACATATCACATTCTTTGTTTAAGCAGTGTCTGGAGCAGCCTCCCCACAGTAGACCGCAGTACTGGCCACGGACAGCTGCTGTGCACTCAAGTGCCAAGGGCAGCATCGTGGGCCTTTGCCTTCTCCTTTCCCCCCCTCTTGCCAAGCCAATGCTGACCGAGTGCCCAGCTCCCAAGATCACATGGCTTGGGCAGGTGGAAGGACTCCTAAATCTGAATTTCACTTCAACGTCACCGATCCAAGCAGACTGCAAAGCAGCATCTCCCAGGTAAGCACCATAGCACTTCCTGGTGTGGGGAGAGAGCGTGGCACCTTAGCTATGAGCCATTGCTCCACTTAGCCTTGGGGTCTGGATTACACCAGCACCTTCCCCACTCATGAGCACTGTAGCTGGCATATGCTCTGCTCCCTTGTGCAACAGGCACTCATGGAGCATTACAACAGGGACCGTTCCTAATTGTGTTACCTGTAACCAGTCAAGCAGCCTTGCTATGCTTTTTCCAACAATCTGCGTGTTGTTCACAGCATCGGTATAGAGCTGGTGGGCAAGCGAAAGCCAATCCACCACGACCACGTTGGCATCCTTCTCCCTCTCCTGAAGAGCGGATACCAAGCTGCCCAGCCAGGTTTCAAACATGCCGCTCATCTAGAAAGAGACTCTGGCATTAGTTTCCGGATCGCAGGATCCGGATTACACTCACAGTGAAGTTCTTCATACAGGATATACATGTTCTGCTCCAGATGTACGCTTCTCTGCAAACCTCAGTACTTCTCAGCACTAATAGTGTAAGAAAAACAGGTTTTGACAGACTCTGGATGTAATTAGCCACCTTGCCTTTTATGGCAGGAGGGAGAGCCACGTGTTACCTGCCACCTTATCGCTCCTTCCTCGAGAACTTCAGAAATTCTGATGGATTGCAACATTATTTTCTAGCCCTGGCATTGCAGTTTGCATAACTGTGCTGCTAGAGTTGATAAGTCCCCAAGTGCCACACAAAATGCAGAAGAAAAAAGCTTGACAAAGTCTGTCTGCCCTCTGCTTCTTTATCAAGGAGACCAAGTAGCAGAAGTTAATACTGTGGATACAGAGCTAAGATTACAGAAAGTCTATACATGTGCCAAGTGCCACTTCATAGTGGTCAGTTAGTTCCATTTTAAGGAAAAAAATGGATAAGTTCTCCTGACTGCATTCACCTATACAGACAGGAAGCAATCTTGGACAGGTGCAAATGAATTCAGCAGTTTCCTGCTCTTTCCAAGCAGGACCAGCCCTGCATCGCTGCACAGACCTCACGCATCGTTACCAAGAGGCTGCGGCGCTCAGCACGTGAAAAGCTGTCCCAAACCCCCCCTCCGCTAGCCACGGTCGCACAAGGAGGACAGTTTGCACGGAGGCCCCGGAGGACCCTCCACGCTTACCGTCCAGCCGTGAATGATGAAGAAGGTCTTGGCCGTCACGTTGAATTTGCAGCGCTCCAGGCACTCGCCCTGCCCGACGGAGAGCGAGCAGCCGTCATCCTCGGTGTCCGGCGAGGAGCGGAGGCTGAACCTCACCTGCAGCCTGGGGGCGGGCTGCGGCAGCTCGGCGGGGGCACCTGGAACCGCAGGCGACAGGTGGCGGCGCGGCCAGCGGGGCGCTCCCCCGGGAAGGGAGGAGCGGAGCCCCGGGAAGCCCCGGGACGAGCGGCGCTGCCCGTTCCCCGCGCGTTCCTTCCCTCCCCCCCGCGGGGCCGCGCAGCCGGCTCACCCACCGAGGCAGCAGCAGAGGCAGCAGGCGAGGCCGGTGCACAGCAGGACGACGAGCCCGCTCATGGCTGGGGCTGGGGCTGGTGCCGGCGCGGCGCGGCGGGGCTCCGCGG
>VXAA01000821.1:0-14695 GCA_013399115.1 Anseranas semipalmata | reverse complement strand
GGCGGGGGAGCACGCGTGGGGGGCTGCGTGGGTGAGGCCCGCGGGGCGGTCGCGGGTGGGTGCCCAGCAGGGCTGTCCCCGGCACCGGGGTGAGCGCTCCCACGGCACCTCGATTTCTGCGCGGGTGAAGTGACAGCGGGACGCGGCGCGGCTCCACCGCAGCCAGCACCCGCTGCCCTGCCTCGGTACGGAAACCCGTCCTTTTTTCCGCCTTTTTTGTCGCGTGTCTTTATCGGTTCCTGATCCCCAGAGATGCGGTGGGTTTCATTCTGCCACCGCTGCCTCTGCACGCGTGGCGTAAGGAGGAGAGGCGACGCTCCGGGCCGTGTGGCTTTGCCAGTCTCTTCTTCCTCCCCCTCCGCGGTCCCGCAGCTCCTCCTGCTCCTCCTGCAGCAGAAAGCGAGGAGGAGGAGGAGGAGGAGGCGCGGGCTGTGGTGCACCAACGGGAAAGGGGAGAAGGCGGGAAAGGGTTGCGGTACAACGATGGGCACAGGTGAGGAGGAAAAGAGCGAGGCCTTGAGGTCTAAAATCTCTCGTTCAACAGCAAGGGGCAGTTACGGGAAATGCTGGCTCTGGTACAGGAGTTGCTTTTGCCCTCGCTGCTGGATACTGGTGTGGAGAATTAATGGGACTTTCCCAAAATGACCCTGCATTCCCAGAGCACTCGCTTTGCACCTCCCGCCGCTTTGAGCCTTGCTCGCTCCCCAGGGCTTGGAGAGGTTTTCTCATCGCTCCTGCACGTGCAGCAGGTTGGGGCTCAGCACCCCTTGGGGATCGCTTCCAGAACCTTCGCTTCTGCCACTGAAGGATGAATCGACGTTCTGGGGGCTACTGACGCGCCTCCCGCTTGGGGAGGCTGGAGATGACGCTGTCTCTCCCCGGGGAGCTGGGGTTGAGCGTCACGTCCTGGGGCCGGAGCCCCGCTCGCAGCTGTATGCTCCCCCCGAACGCGGTGGCCTGGGAAGAGAGGAGGGAGGTTCCTCAGCCGCTGCCCCGCGGCTGGGCTCGCTCCTGCGGGAAGGGAATCAGCCAGGCCCCATCACCAAGCGCTTCATCTGAAAAAATTCCTGGTGCCAACAAAACCCGGACAGACCGTCGGCCACCGCGAGGGTCTCTGTGTGTCGCACAAACCGCTGTCATCCCCTCGTCTCATTCTTCCTGCCTTAGCATTCAGCTGTTGCCTCTTGCCTTATACTGCTGTTGTAAATCTGCGGCGGCTGGGGACGTGTCCTCCTTTTGTCTGTGCCACGCCAGGCACCAGGGGGTCCTGCTCTTCCCCTCTGTCTTCCAAGAATGACAGTAGCAGTGAGAATAGCTCAGCAACAGCGAGAACTAAGTGCATCAAAACAATCCCTGGCTGCCTTGGCTAGAAGGTATTGTTGCTGATGCTCGGCCAGATGCTCAGGAACTGTTGTGGTGGGCATCGTACCAGTGCACAGTGCGGCTCCGCGCTCGCCCCTCTGTAACCCCGATGGTCTGCGGGAACGACAGCTCCCGCCCAGAGTCCCTTGGAAAATAACTGTTCATTAAGACCAACAATTTTAAGGAGAAATTCCTAGCTTTGATTAGGTTTTCACTGGAAAGGATTTCATGGCTCCCAGATGGAATTTCTGGTCATAAATAATAAAATGAGGCAAATAAGCTACCATAAAAGAGCTGGAAGCTCAACATTCACAGCACTTGTGGGGTGTGAGTGGGGCAGTGCCCCGGGCAATACTGGCTGTTCCTGGGGCTCTTTCTGGCTCTCTTACTCTCTCCCAGGTCCAGCCCCTCTGTGATTTCCCAAGGATCTCAGCTCCAAAGCAGAACAGGAATGTTTTGAAATCATGAGGATTTTCATAGGAAATAGAAAAAACTCCCACTCAACGGCTGTCGCAGGCTCTCTGAAGGTTTGTGTTGGGTGGCTGCGGCCAAGGGTGGTTTCTCCTTGCACAAGCATGGTGAGCCAGAGCAGAGCCGTGGGATGAGGAGGCAGAAAGGACATGAGAGGAGCTAATGTTGTTTCTTAGTAGCAAAAAGCTAAAATCAGTATGATATGTAAATGAGGATCCCAAAATATTTAAAGGTCTTGATTCTGCTGCCAGGCCTGCTGGTGATCTCGGGGAAGGATTAGACAGGTTTTTCATCAGCCGCATTTAATTTGAGAGGTTTCCATGTTGATGGACCCTTTCAGTGCCATTTCCATATGAGCCGAACATCTCAGGCTCATACACCTCTCAGAGAGGTAGAGTAATTCTGGTGTTACACCACAAGAGATCACCAGGGAAATAAACAGCAGCCTTGTGCATGAACAGCACCGCCGGCATCGCATCCCGCATTCTCCCAGGGATGATGCTCTGTGGAAATAGCAGCAGGGAGAGCGTGTGCTGCCCGGGTCAGGGCATCACAGCCTCGGGGAGTGCACCCCCACGACTAGGAGTGCATCCCATCGCGTTCACCGCGCTAGTGAGGGGAGTGGAGCACTTGGCCCAAGCACTTCCCCCTGAAGGGGAAAAACTGTGGCTCTTGGGTTCCGGGGCACTTGTTACTGATAGCGATGGCACAGTGACAAGTGTCAAAGACACTCGTGTTAAGGAGTGCTCATTTGCTTAAGCCAAAGTTGATTGTTTTAGGTCAGATATTCAGTGTCAGGGAGAGATTATTGCTCATCTGCAAATTTTTAATTCCACTTGTAGAAACCCAAGGGTGTCTTACACACCCTCCCTTCTTCCTGCCTGGTTCTTCTTTATTTCTATTCCTTTTCTACAATGAAAGAAGGAATATGATTTGCAGGAGAGGAGGAGAAGGGAAGAGAGATGAATTGCTCTCATTCTTTTTTTTTTAAGTTATAAAACAGCTTTTCTTTTCAATTATAAACCACAGCCCAGGCACTATTATTTAATGGGATTGGTGTTAGCTTCCCTCTTGGCTCCTTCTGCCTAATTCGTTCCTGAGATGCTGGAGGAGGAGGGGCAGAGCCAGGGCTGGAGAAATGACCGAGAGCGGGGAGGGCAGCGACCAGGGGCCACAGGGAGCTGGGCGAAGGCTTCAGGAGGACCCACGCAGCAGATGGGTGCGCAGAGCCCAGAAGGTTTGTGGTCCTGGGTGCAATGGCATCCCGGGATAATCCGTGCATCACCCCAGCTCTGCTTGGTTTGTCCTACGTCCCTTCATGCCGCCAACTATTTTATACTTAGCGGTTGCTGCGGAGGGGGAGATATTACTTATGTGACATGGTTGCTGCTCTGGATGTTTTTGTTCTGTAAGCATCAAAGTGGGGCGAAAGCAGACCTTGTGTCTTTGTTTCACAGCCATTCCTTACCCCACAGAGTCTCTCCTCTGCTCCTAAGCCTTTCAAATACAGCCCCTCTATGAACATGCTTTAAATGGACCAATACTTCATATCCCTTGATAGGTTTGCTTGCTTACAGAAGAGGCTAATCTCTATCAGGTTATGAAATCAGCTCACATGCTTCAGTGGCATTACCCACTATTGATATCCCCATTGAGCTCTCTTTGTTGGAGGTAGCCCCCTCTCATACTTGTAAGCTGATTTCTTATGCCACATCATTCAAGTCCCACATCCCCATGGTATTTAGATGTAGTAAAAATGACTGGAGGAAAATAAATGGCAGCCAGCGAGCCAGCTAAACTGTCTGACTATTAATGGTCCTGTTCCTTGCAAATTTACTTTACCACAAAGTCCCCAGCATGTAATCCTTAGATGAATGCCTTTGATTGTGAGGGAATATTTACAGCTGACCCTGCCAGCAGCCTGCAAACCTGCAATGGGCCTCCTGTCCCACATTAAATCCGCTGGCATCTGTTCCCGGGTTCTTATCAAGCACATGCTCTGTTGCTGCGGTGTTCGGGCTGTAGCGCTGGCGGATACGGTGGGCCTTGAAGAGTAAATCCCCGCATTCCTGCAAAATGCTAATTCTTGTTAACGTTGTCACCCAGGCGGGAACGTTACAGTTTGTACCTGCCTCCGGGCATCCCCAGCCGCAAGAAGGTTTCCAGAAGGCTTTGATCCCAGCCAGCCGCCCCCTGCCCATGGCAGGTGCCTGTTCCTGCTGCTGCACGGCCCTTCATCAAGGCCAAACTCTTCTTCTTGGCCACTTTTTATTGTGCCATTTTCCCAGACTGCGCCTGAGCATCACAATGTGATTTCTGTGATGATTTTTCTCTCTTCTCACCCTTGCCCCACGCCTTGCATCAGTCCCCAGGTTGCTCCGATTGTGCGTGTTCTTGCAGAGACCCTCAGGCAACATTACACCACCTCCAGCCACAGCAGGGCTGTGCAGGAGCACAGGCTGAAAGCCAGTGAGAGCTCAGCGTGTCCCAGCACCTATTCCCTGTGCCCAAGTCACTGCAGTGCGGACGGGAGTACTTCAGCAGCCCGTCATTCCCTGCACACCCCATGGCACGCTTGGCAGGTCCAGACTGCTTGGCTGGTTGGCTTGGCTTCGTGTTGACAGAAGACCCAGTTGTGGGTGGTGGGCCTGCTCCATCCACCCTGCAGACAAGGATGGATTTAGGTTTCTGCTGAGGAATGACGTATATTTTCTCTCTTCTCACGCCTTTACCTGAAGCCCACGCTTTTCCATCCAAGCTGTGTGAATGCTGAGCATGTTTGGGCTTGAACACGGACTTGGATCCATGCCCACTGGCAAAGCAGAGGTGTCGTGGGTGGCCGGGGGGCTGTTTGCTTTCGCTCCTTTATGAGGTCCTGTTTTGGTGGGGGTTGGAGAAATGGCTCAGGGGTCTGTGATCCTGAGGCTCCTGCAGGGAGCAATCTGCAGAACCGACCAGTGGGCACCCAGCGCTGTATCTGCCTTAACGCTTCTGCAACCAGCAAAAGGAAAAAAAAAATAAAAAATGAATAAAACTCCTTTTTTTGTAAGTGCACCGAATGCCTTTCTATCACACATGTATTCCCTCCCTGTTACATACAGGCTGGAGCTGCTACAGAGTCCAGAGAGGAGTTTGGGGCAGTCTTTTAATTTGGCATTTGACTTACAGTGTGTATCCTTATCCACACACTTTTTCTTCGAATTTGCAGGAGTATTTGGCCCAAGTCTGGAGTGGAAGCACTGTCAGTAAATGTACTCAGCACTCGGCTGGACTGCAGCTTGAAAGGAGACCGTGAGAACCGGCAGAGCAGGCAGGTGACATGCCTGCCTAGCCCCCAAACACTTTCCTAGTCCTCCAAATGCCTGCCTAGCCCCTGAAATGCCTGCCAAGCCCCCAAGCTGCAGGTAGCAGCAGGGGCTGCCTAGAGGGCTCTCCCAGACCAAGACGTGGCAATTGGCCCCTAAAAGATCTTGCAAGCTGCCATCTTGACAGAATAATCAGAAAGCTGACATACAGTCCTTCTCAGCAAACTTCCCAGACTAAACCCCAAACCAGCCATCCAGAGCTTGATTTTCAGCACTCATAAATCCACTTTAAATTTATCTCAGTGGCATTCAGGCTTTCAAAACTGAGACTGTAAATCTGGAGGGACACCAAAATGAGGAAACTCTGAACATGCCACTCAGCTTCCTTGGGCCTACGAGAAAGAAAATGAGTTTATAAAAAACAATTAGTTACTTTAGTAAAGCTGTATAGAAACAAACAGTGTTTGTTCTCATCACTGTTGCTAACTTGCACCCAAGCTTTACTGTTGCACATCACACATTTTTCTTTCTACCTGGGCTGTGCTGGGTTGACAACTCGTGCACATTCTTCCTCTGTTTGTGGTCCTGCTTGCTGCTTTGGCTGATGTTTAGGAGATCTTTTGGCAGTGTTTTCCTGTGACTCGTATTAGAGGGGAATGGCTGGTATTTTAAACCACAAACACAGACTTTACGCACTATCTTCTGTTTTTCAGAAGTGTGACAAACAGTTTGGGGTACAGAAGTAAGCAGCACAAGACGGTGCTGCATATCATCAAGGTCAGGGTATCATTTGTTCTCCACACCCTGCTTTTCATTTACCCTCTCCTTTGAACCTTTTGCCTTCCCAGATCTGAGCAGACTGTAGCACTGAGATCTGCCTGGGATGGGAAAGCCTTGAGCTATCCTTGGAGACACGTGGAGTCTCCTGCTTTCCTCAGATGTTAGCTTTACTTACACCAGCAATATTATTCATTTCATTTTTCATCAACTTGCACATTTTACTGTGAAAAGCCATCAGTTAGCCCATCCCTGAACCCAGTCTCACTCCTTGGCATCTCAACGAAAAGTTAAGGACATCTATTCCACGCATTTACAGTGTGTGCAATAGGAACATGGGAAAGAATGAAATGTCCC
Organism: Anseranas semipalmata; assembly: GCA_013399115.1. Taxonomy (NCBI): domain Eukaryota; kingdom Metazoa; phylum Chordata; class Aves; order Anseriformes; family Anseranatidae; genus Anseranas; species Anseranas semipalmata. The sequence goes on along the minus strand of VXAA01000821.1, from coordinate 8,423 downwards.
TGAGCACGCTGGTCCCCCGCAGGGCTTGCTTCACCCTCTGGCCATTTACTCCTAATTACCTAACTTTGCCCATTTATTGTGTTTGTTGAATGTGTGGATCTTGTTAAGAAGAGTCAGTGGCTCTGTAATTAATTAAGAAAAGCTCAGGGCATTTCTTAGTACTTTGTGCTTGTGTTCCTGCCTGTGGTGTACAGACGTTGCTGATATTCGTCCCAGTCCAAGGACAGACAGGCAGACAGACTAAGGTCATGGTACGGGAAAAACAGCAGGGCTTTTCTGTACCCATCGGTTATATGCTTTGCAGAGCAAGGATGGTTTTTTGGTTTAGGAGAGAGTAGGGCTCTGCAGGCGAGTCCAACACAGTCCACAGGGCTGTGAGCAGAGGCTGGACAGACGGACAAGGTGGGGAGCAGCGGCAGCAGAGCTGCCCGGTATGGGTTATAGGCGCATCCCATCCCGCTACAACCGTCCCCTGGTGACAAACGCCCCTTCCCCGCCTTGCAATGCCACTCCATGGCCATGCAGCCGGCATCGCTTCCCCGCCAGCGCCTGACCGAGTCACGGGGCGGCCGAGGGCGGTGGGACGGGTGGGAGCCGGAGGTGTGCTACCTAGCGGGGCCCGCGCCCAGCGGACGCCTGCCACAGCCTTCCCCTGCGGTCCCTACCCATCATATGACCTTCCCAAGCACTGGCATGTGACGGGGCCATGCGCGCTGGAAAAGACCTCGCTTGGAAAGGGGAGAGGAGAGGCTGGAGAGGGGGAGGGCAGCTCAGCTCCAGGGGATTAGTAAGTGTGGACAGATAGGGAAAGCGTTGAATGAGGGGGCTTGTGTCACGGTTGTTGCAAAAGGGAAGGGGGAGGCAGCGGGATGACTTGAAGAGGGAGGGAATGAGCAAGCCGGGAGGGAGGGATGACCTCAGAGGTGACATTTAGGATCAAAGCAGGGAAGTCTGCGTGTTGTGGAGAGGAAGATGCTGCAATCATCAGAGCAGGAGAGAACAGAAGCTTGGGGAAAATCTCTGACAATAAGAATGGGAAGGAATGAACACAGAAAAACACACTTGTATGATAAGTGAAGATGCTGGAAAGGTTGCTATGACCATTATCAAGGTTTTGGAAGAAAGGAATAGATGTTCAAGGCTGCTGCAGCTTTTTGTCATGCTACGAGCAGAAACCTGTCTGCTGGCTGAAACTACTGCAGAGGTTAATAGGCATCATCCGAGCTCACTTCTCAGAGCTTGAGCAGATCTCCACCTCAGTTCAGAACGGAGAGGGCTGCAGGGGTGGCACATATGGGTCCTGCCTGAGACGACCATTCCTGCCCCAGAGAAAAACAGGCTTGATTGTGGTTTATCAGCTGATCCAGAGGAGCTCTTGAACAAGGTAGCTGCAGGAAGGTAGAGCAGATAACAGAGGAGAAGATTTTGCTTAGGAGATGCAATGTAAAAAATGGATGGAGTTTGAGGCTGCCTCATAGCACAGAGCATGCTTAGCTTTAGAAGAAGTGTTGGACAGGATTCACAAATCACAGAAACACTGAGGTTGGAAGGGGCCAGTGGAGATGGTCTAGAGGAACTCCCCTGCTCAAGCAGGGACAGATAGAGCCAATTGCCCAGGACATTGTCCAGTTGTTTTTTTGAATATCTCCAAGGATGAAGACTCCTCAGCATCTCTGAGCTGTTCCAGTGTTCAACCATGCTCACATTAAGAATAGTTTTTTATCTTATATATATATATTATTATTATATATATATATATTTTAATCTGTGCCTTAACTTTGGGCACAGATTGTGGGCAATATTGCTGATTCCGGGGATATTTTTTTTTGGTTAATGAAATGGTTAATGGTTAATTTAAAGCAGTACTTCTTGGTTATGAGCCAGAGAGGCTAGAGCAAACACAAGACCATGTCTTAATTTATTGCAAAGAGTATTTATGATCAAGCACTTACATGATGTCTTTATTTACTGCCTTTCTCATCAAGGTGATTGGCTGATCCATTTCTGGCAACTGAAGCCATGAACAAGCAGTCATAGACCTGCACAACCTGCGTAAATGCATTACTGGCAGGGAATACATTGAATAAACACAAACTTCAGCTACAAGGTTATTCAACCACATAGGAGGTTTATTTTACCAGTGATTTCCTCCTATCTGGGTGTGCAGGGCGGGGAGGAACCCATTGCTTTAGGACAATATGCCAACAATTGTTGAGTATTACAATCTCATTGATTGCTGTGTTTTTTTGGCTTGACCATGCTCCTGTCATCAGCAGCATGGGGAAGGTGCTGTGCCTGCTGCGTCACACCTCAGCAGTAGTGACGGTCAGGACAGATACTCAGCCGTTGTGACACCACGCTCCCAGGACTGTTTCCTCACCCTGGACTGGGTACAGTATATACACAACAGGAATAAATGGACTATATAGCTAACCTGTTCTTGTAAAGAATTGCTTGTGTCTTAGGAGGACTCACAGGGAATCAAAAGCATTCCAGTCATTCATGTGTTTCAGATGATACATGATGATCCACACACATACATATCTATATGTTAATACATACTATATATAAAAAAACACATACACATAATTTTATTTATAACTTACATTTATTATACAATATATATTATATGTGTAAAAACACACACATATATATTCTATATTATAGATTTGATTTGAAAGTAAGGAACTTTTGGCCCCCTATGGAAGCATCTCTTCTTTAAAATCTCAGCAAATGAATATATAATGTAAACAAGCTGTTCAAGTGACCAAGACAGAATTACTGATGCACAGCAAATTTGTGCAGCATGTTGTCCTCCTGATACTGGTCAGGCCATACTGTGGAGATACATTTCCTCCTTCTCCAGGCCTGCAGCTCTTGCTCCTGCGACTCACTGGGTTAGATCTGAGGATGTGGTGTGGTGAAGAGTGCCTTAGCTAGACAACTCACCCACCACGTGTCCACATGCCTTGCTGACTGTGGGAGGAAAAGGCAGACCCAGGAGCGAGCTGTGCCTCTGGAGGAGCCGCCTGTCCAGGAGCAGGAGCACAGGAGTCTGTAGGCTGGTCAGGAGGGAGGAGCTCAGAGAGAAGGTGCAGGCAGCTGTCTGAAGGCTGGAAAGCCTTCAGTGTTTCCAGCTCCAGCATTCAAGCTGTTTTCAATTTAAAATAAATATTGGGTGCTTTTGTCTTCAGGTTTTTCTGCTTAACCATTAGGGCAAGCAACCCATTTGTATGTAATTTTGTGAATGACAGTTATTATCCCCACATAACCCTTGGACTCCAAAAGCTGCAGCTGTAAGATAAATGCCAAGAAAGCTACAAAAAGTCTGAGGAATTAGCTTCCTTTCCTGTGCAAAGAACAGGTCAGAAAACCCTCCTATAGCACAGCAGCCACGTGGTGGGTTTTAGTGAGCCAGAGTTAAGCTTGGCCAATAAGCCCCAGTGGAGCTATCTGTCACAGGGGTTTTAGCGCAGACCTTCCTCTGCTGAATTCAGTAATTTAGAAATCACTGTCCTCAGGCAGGGGCAGGAGATGTGTGCCTGAGCTGAGAATCAGACACAGGAGAGGACAACCTGCCACAGAGTGGGGGCTAGAAGTAATGCATTGGCCTGGCAAGCTTCTGGCTGAGGACAGGCATGTTGGCTTCTGCCACATCTGCTGTGGCAGTGGTTAAACTCCAGCAGCGCTGCAGAAAGGTGAGCAGGGAGGTCCTGTGGCTGGAAGTGAGCTCTCTTTTAGGCACAGCTCTATGTTGGCATTGCCATAACCCCATGACTGATTGTCACTTAGGATGACTTTTGGCTTGGTAGCTCCAGTAGGGCTGATAAAGCTCCTTGTTTATTCACAGATAAACCCACAATAGGACTTATGTGATATAACATTTCTGTACCTGCATGCTCCCTGTTGGCTGCTGGGCTCTTCCATGGCAGGTTGATGGGCACAGCCCACCTCCAGCACCAGGAGCACCTCCAGGGGAGAGGTGTGAAGGCAGCGCATTGCAGGCTGCGTGCTGCTCGGCAGAAAACCTGCAGCAGGAAGGGTAGGAACATCTTTGCCACAGGATAGCCTCATGGTTAGGATGTGGCTTTGAATCCTCTCAAGGGAAGGAAACCAAAAGTGGGTCTCTCATGTCCTGGAAGCATACTGTGGCCACCACGCAGCTGGGTTAAGATGGGCACTACTGCTTTCTGCAGCTGCACCTCAGGAGAAGGTAGAAACCATTGCTGTCCTTTTGATGAGACCTTCCTGGGAGGATGTTACCAGCAGGAGCTTCCAAAGCATGAAGTAGATGAAGAGTTGGATCTTTATTTCAACACCTGCTGAGTGAAGTGTTCCTGGGCATATGCAGTGCAAGGCTGAGTCACCAGGGCTGGGTGGTATGGACAGTAGAGCTAAGAGGGATGGCACTAGGGGAGTTTAAGGTTAAATATTATGGAGTTTAGATTCCAGTAGGATTAGGAGACAGCTGCCCCCTATGCAGGAGTTTTAAGGAACATGATTTTGGACTTACGTGCTAAACTTTTCTGCTTAGGATCCAAAAGCTCTTTCTGAGTCAGCTCATGCAAGCTAAATATCCAAGGCAGCTGGTGCACTGGGGAATAATCTGGGTAAATCTCAGTAAGGGCACACACGCTCAGCTGCCTCAGTCCTGATCTCACCACTAAATACGTGCTAGGCTGCCTCTGAGCAGTTGTCAACCTCCCAACAAAGAAGAAAGCATGCATCTCATTTCCTGACACCACCCACAGAAGCTCCTACCTCTGCTCTTCCACCACTGCAAGCCCACAGCAGCTGATCATGAACAGTTACATGTTGGGGAAACAGAAAGCGTAAGTAACAAGAAACATGCCCTGTTTGCTTTGGATTCGATTGATGAACACAATGACCCTGGGATGATTCCCATCACTTATCGACTACTTATGTTTCACATCTCTCTTCCAGCTTTCTCTGAATGTCTCATTGCTCCCGTGCTCTGCTGCTAAGAAGAAGCTGCCTGTAAAGGTGCCTCCCATGGCAATGCTGGTTTCCTTCACTGGCAGTACATGGAGGCAGGTGAGGAAGGGAGAGCAGAAGTGACAACAGAGGAGAGTTGCACGCACGTGGGCTGTGAGGGGAGATTCCCACACTATGGTGGGGAAGGCCCTGGAAGTGCTTGAGGAGCTCTGCTTTTGCTAGCTTTTATTTATTACATCTGGACATTTAGTGCTCCTGGAAGTATTACCATTTTTGTGCCACAGAAAATAAAACTGAGACACTAAGAAAGTGTTGAAACTCATCTCTGAGATATCTTTTTTCATTTTTATTGTTCCTCGAAGTCATGAGACCCCAGAGAGGACACTTTTTATTGTGTATTTTTCTCTACTAACACTTCGCTTAGAAAGGTTGTCACGTGTGTATTTTGGCAGTGCTGATCCTCCTTCCCATTAGCAATATGCTGAGACGGCTGTGTGTACTGAGGTGCTGAGTGGCTTCTGCTCCCCTGGACGATGATGGAAGTGCTAATTCGGGAAAATGGATCTTGAGTGTCTCAAATGAGCACCCACACCAAAAGCTAGCATGTGTTCTTGAGCGCATGGGCTTCTAAATCTTTTTTCACAGGAACCTCGTATATAAAATGAAGAAATATCTGCCCACGTCCCAGCAGTGTGGTGAGGTTTCCCTGCTTTGAGGTTGGTGCTCAACAAGTTACTTGGAGACGTCGCAGAAAGCTTCTCCTTGACAGCAAAGTAAAAGGCACCTTTTAAGGCAGGTGAACGGAGAACTGCAGTTAAAATTACAGCTCTACACTTTCCATCCATGTAAATATTTGTGATAGTTCAAATATTTTCCTCATCTCATCTGGGCGAAATCCTAACTTCAAAGCTTTGGGGTTTATTAGTGCTAAACAAGAGATCCAAAAATAGTCCAGTGGTCTGAGCATTTATATGGGCAGTAAGTTCTTGCTCTGCTCTGCTTACTTCTAAATGCAGAGTTGAACCTGGACCTCTCTCACACCAGGGAGGTGCCTGAACAGCAGACTAATGGCCACACAGGAAGATGTTTTCCTTTTTTCCACTTGGTCTAACTTTTCTTGCTAAGTGTTTTGCTGTGACTGGGTACCACTTTCAGGAGATGTTTTAGTTTTACTGAAAAGCTGTTTAGTCAAATTCCCAAGCAGTTCCAGTTTCAAACACAGCCTAAAAAGACAAACACATTTTCTATTAACAAGTAAATCTTTGATATTTTGTTTTTAATAATGCTGCAATACCAGTTCAATTCATAAATATGAATCTTAATCTCTTGGATACTTCTTTTATGCTGTTGTCTCTCCTCTCTATTCTCGTCCTAACCTGCCATCTAGCTGCAGCGCTTGGACTTGCTTCTGGCTTCAGCCTCACCGAATTCATTGCTGAGCTGCAAACACGGGCCTCGGCACAAGGGTTAGTAAAATTGGTCTTTCTTTGCTCCGATGACCAGGCTTTGCTTTCCTTAATAAAACAGGTGTCTTCCCTGCATAGCAAGGAATCTGCCAGGGCTATTTTGCAATTCCTTCAGTCACACATCTGGTGCAAATGTATTGATGTAAACTGATGCAGCCTAATTAGCCATTGGGTTTAATCACACCTTGCATTTAGGAGAGATGTCTTCGGCAACAAATCTGTTTGGAGATACTCTCCACTATGTCACAGCCTCCCCAAGGCCCAGCCTAGACCACAAAGACTCTCCAGTTCATCTGTATTAACTGAGTAAAAAAAAACAAAAAAACAAAACAAAAAAACAAAAGCCACTTGTTGGTCAGCATGGCTCAAGTGCCAAACCCTACAACAGAGGCAATTATGCTAACAGAGAAACAGTTTAGTTGGCTTAGAATCGTCTGGGGAGAATGGCAAGAAAACAACTGTCCATGTTTTCTGCACCTCTGCTGTGGCAAGGACCCAAAAAAAAGCAGAGTGGGATCTATATTTGCAGAGGAAGTACCCAAATCCTAATATGCCTCATTAGCCAGACAGAACACCTGTGTGGTGCACATGTGTTCTTGTTGAACATTTATGCACAGATCGTATGGGTGTGCACTTACTACAGGGCCATCCTGAATTACTCTTTTTGTGACGGTGGCAAAAACACTTTTTGAAAACCAATTTCTTATTTATCTATTCCACAGGTTAGTGCATGCATGTATTTATCTTAAGCATAGCTATTTATTGTACATGTACAGTGATGTCTAATAGAACAGTACTAATGACTAGGTACTGTCTCACTACACAGTGAGCTTTACCTTTTTCACTGGTAGAAGAAGGATCACCACTAAAACACTCTGATTTAACATTCAGCAGGCACCTTGCCCTCCACACAGTGCTGAAGGACAGAGACTAGGGCTGCTCCTGGGGCTATGTGGAGCCAGCCTGGGTGCACCCTGGTCCAGCTGGTTTCCACTCACCTGGGTGAGAGGATGTCCGCAACGACCTGCAATGCTCCCAGGACGGAGACCTTGGGGTGGTCACTGGAGCTGGCCCTACAGCCTGCCTGGCAGGGAGGACTCCTCACCCTGGTTTCATCCAAAAATGTGGCACGGAGATGCACCTCACAGCTCAGCAGTCCCCCATGACACAAAGGTGAATGTGGTGCCTCTTGCCCCTAAATATGATGCTGAGGTGATGAGTGAAACTCAAGATCCTCCATTTTACCCCCTGCACTGCCTTGCCACATGTCCCATCTCGCCCCCTTCTCGTGGTGCTGGTTATGGGGCAAAGGCACAGGCAGGAGGTACCAGAAGCTCCCAGAAGTGAAACAGGGTTATGGACAGTAGGAATTACCCAAACACGGTACAGGCAGACTGAGGGGATTTAGTGCCTCCACCCTCACCCCCCCAGAAAATGAGCCTCTCATTGTAACACCTGCTAACTTTGAGTGCTGAGTCCAGCTGTGGCACTGCTCTGCCTGGCCCTTTCCCCAGGGAAAGCTGTGTTCTCTCTCTGTTCACTGGCAGGTGATTTTACATGGAGTGGGACAAGCCCACAATGGCTGAGGCATGGAGTACGGGGGCCACCTCCTTGGCACCCTCAGGTGCAGCATCTAGGATGCCCTGAAGCCCCTGAGGGCTCTGGGCCTGGCGCCATTTTGTGGGGCTGTGCTTCAGGCCAGGGGCAGCCCTGCACAGGTCCATGCCTGCACACACCCACATAGACACAGGCATGATCATTTACGCATGGGAACATTTTATTTTTACATTTCAGGCTGAGACACGGGGCTGTGCTGCCATGAGTGGCCCTTTGGTGCCGCTTGCCCTACAGTAAGCAAGGGACCTGCACAGTGCCTGAGACAGGGCAACCCTGGATATATGCACAGACTGGAGGACAAGATGGTTGGAGAACAGCCCCATGGAGAGAAATCTGGGGATTCTGGTTGACATTAAGTTCCATATGAGTCAACAGTGTGCCCTG
>VXAA01000819.1:80691-94093 GCA_013399115.1 Anseranas semipalmata | reverse complement strand
CCTGCCCTGTCTGTCCCTCCTGATTCCATTGATTCCATTTTTTTATCTCTTAAAACAGCTTCTTCCTGAGAGACAAAAAGATGTTCTTTAAATAACACTTGCTTAAAAACATTAAATTCCATAATAGGATACATTTAACTGAAATGAATTGCCTGTCCCTCCGAAAGACTCTGTGTCCTTCTGACCATTGAACAAGTCAATGTAATTGTGGAAGACCTGATGCTAGTTAGATACATAAATTTCCGTTTAAAAAGCTTTCAGGCAGAACAGCTGCATTCAATCTTGTTCTGTATTCAATCCAATCTCATTTTAATTCTGATTGGGCTTTCAACCCAAAAACATAAAATTCCCAATTAAAGTTAACTTCATTATTAAACAGCAACAATAACAACAAAAGTACAGTAATTAAAAGATCAATATATCATTTATAGCTACAAGTCATTCCCATGAGCAATATCAAGACATAAAATACAGGGTAGTTCAAACCTAAAATCTGTTTTCCCAATGTAGTCCACAGCTGACCCTGAACATATTTATACCCCTTAAAATGTACTTAGATTTGGTAAAATGTTTATAAAAATCCCTGGTTTGAGAAGAGTTACAGTTTGTTTGTTTGTTTGTTTGTTTTTGCTTCAACTCCAACATGGTCTTTCTTAACTACATTAGTATTTATTCTAAAACCTACAGCACAATGTTAATGTACTAACAGCTCAATGAATAGTTTTGAACATTTTAATTTTGTGAATTATCTGTCGTTTTATTGACTTTAGTATTATCTAGTTTGTTGTTGTTGTTTTGTTGTTTGCTTGTTTTGTTTTTTTTTTTGGTTTTTTTTGTTTTTTTTGTTTTTTTTTTGTTGGGGGTGGTTGCTTTTTCTCATTCTGGATGTTTTCAATCCTGCTTTTTAGAACATCTGCCAATTTTTTTAGATCACTTAGAGGAATCCAAAAGATCAATACAATTTCCTGTGGAAGAATAATTTCCAGAAGTAGCAAACACAAGACTATTGTGTCATAGCTAACATATGGACCAGAATAATAAATAACAGAATAACCAAAGCTGTCTTTTGTTCAAAAAGCCAGTCACACGAACACATAAATTTTATCCTGGTGTTTGCATATAATCTTAAATTCAGTCCTACAGGGACACTGCTTTTCTGCTTATTAGAATCCTAAGCTACTGCAACATGCCATCATCTGCCCAATCTACTTTGCTCAGTGTCCCTTTATTCCTTGTCATGTGGCATTCCCAAGACTCCTTGTCATGTGGCATTCCCATTCTTTTATTCCACTATACCAAGAAGAGAGTAGTCAGCAGGAGAGTAACCATGTTTTTTTTTTTAGATTAACTCAGTAGCTCAATGACGTTCAAGCTCATTTCATTCTCTGCACCTGTGTGTCTTTCCTAGTCACTTCGTTATGTTTTGAAGATAGTGGCAAGAGTTTGTAGGACAAAAAGAATTTCTTATCTCCTCTTTCTGCATGGCAGCCACAGCCACTTCCCAAAAACCTCAATGCATCACCAGATAGCATACACACAAGGCCAACATGCCTTTGTGATAAGGCTATGTCCATTTATTGGGATGGCTGTAGAATACAACATTTAACATGTAGAGCATAAAAATATGGAAGAACTGATTTCTGATGTATCCCCCCCCAAAAAAAAAAGAAAAAAGTTTCCAGCTTTTCCTTGCTAATGTGAAATATTTACACAGATCAGTGGAGCTCACTCCTATTGTTCTCTCTAGAAAGTTTATGCAAAATCAGATTTCAGAGTCTTAGCAATAGTTTATGCTGATCAGCAACATTATTTCCTAGCACTGTGGAAAGTAACATCAGCACTTTTAAGGAAATGCTGAACACCACCATTGTTTCTTAAACTGCGTAATTAGCAATTTGTGTCCATTGGTGCATCACTATGAAGGAAATTGCAAATTACATGGACATACCACTGTGAAATTGATATAAAAAGACTTTGCTGAAGCAATGAGACTATTTGTGGATTCCTTTATTAGAGGTAGTTTAGATTTGGGATACAGTTAATTAAGAAATTATTAATGCAGTCTTTTCTGGTCATCTGATATTTCAAACTGTCTTGTTCATAAATTTCAGTCACAGCAAGAACATTACATTGAGGAAATTTGCCAACAAATCAGTCAATACTTGACATATGAGACTGTCACTTCTTTTATTTATACTCACTCAAGTAATGTTTTATTGAAAGCAATAGCAAGTAATACTAAAAACTAACAAGGTGTTTAACTTTTAGTCCAAATGAAAAATGCAGCTGATAGGTATTGAAGAGATTCAGAAGAGCCAATGGAGCTTGAGTCTTCTAATTGAAATTTGCAGGTAACAATTTATGTATTTTTTCTTCAAACATTACTTATAGAAGCACAGATAGTTGCCTTTTCAAGAGCTTGAGCTCAACTGTGCTGTTTCCAACATAATTTTAATCTAAGTCTTCTGTGTTCAGGGTAAATTTTATAATGAATATTGTTTCAGTCATTAAATGTCTTCCATGGGGATCCTTTTCTGGTCTTTCCATTATTGTCCCCATTCATATGTTCTTCTGAAGCTGGCATTTTGTTCTGGTTTCCCATTTTTGCAGGAAGGATTGTCTGGGTTTCCCAGTGGTGACTGACATTGCAGTTCTGCCACTGTTCATTTGCGGATACAGACTCAGGATAAAGGATGAAGCATTTGGGGCCTGCCTCATGCAACTTAATGCAGGCTCTCCAACTGTGTTGACTTTTTGCAGAGAGTGAGCTGTCTCCCATAGTTAAAAGAAAACTCCTCAATCTGAATCTGTTACCCAGGGGATTTCTTTTTTCTTTATTTTTAAACAAGATATGCCAAAGATTCTCCTGGGAATTTCTTTTTCCTCATTCCTACCTATAAGAATATGGAGTTCTTGTCTTATATATATATATATATATATCTTCTCTCATTGCTAAGATGCTGTACAAAAAACATTTCAGAAGTTTCAGCATGCTATACAGGCACTTTGAAAGGAAAGTTGTTTCTGCTGTCATTACTACTGTTCAAGTCTTCCTGTATAGAATTTTTAATGGAGTTGTGTTGCACAGCGGAAATTCTAGCATAATTTCTATAGAACATGGTCTCCTTTAGGGTTCCTGTTGCCGAAGTATGGGTATAATTTCTCATTAAATTGTCTATAACATATTTTTTACATATTTTTTTCCTGGAGCTGTTTACATAACTCCATAAGAGTTTAAAGACCTAAGTGATCTGTAGACTTTCTCTGAAAATCTGATTCCTAATGACACATTTGTTTTTGAATTTCATACTGAATATACTATATGACTTCTATTGTATTTTATACGAAACTCAACTTAATAATTTAATTTTAAAAGACTCTAAGAAACTTGTAGAAAGTCTGAGGAGAAAAACAGAATGATGAAGGTTCTTTCCAATATTTCATAGTATATACAATCAGTGAAGAGTAAAAATTTTTACTGAACTATTTGCAAAGAAACCATCGATATTTTTGTCAGTAAGTCAGCAGAGGAAGTGATTCAGTTCACTTTGCAGGTTATCATTAAACCCATTTGTTCCTATTCACCAAAGTATAGGTTAATCGATTTAGTCAGGAACTGGACTTACTTTAGCCAAAGCAGAAAAATAGAAGTATGATGCCATAACTTAGGCATTTGGGCAGCTATTTAACATACAGATGCTTAGTCAAATGTTCCAAAAAACTTTTTATATTGAAGACTCAGAATTGTTGTGCCTTGTCTAGAGGGAGCTTAGACAGGCTGCTCTACAAAAGCAGAAGTAGGTTGTCCCAAAAGGTAGGTAAACGAACTACTTTTTTTTTTTTTTTTTTTTTTTTTTTAAGGAAGACATCGGTATATGTGACAAAGTTGTTTACCTCTGTTGAAGTTTGGCTATTCTGATCCTGTCCTAAACACATATTTAGAAAGACTTACAGATATATTTACTAGCAAGTATTCCCAGGGACTTCAGAAATAATCAGGTATTACATTAGCTAAGCAATATTTAAAATTGGTTTAAAAAATTGTTCCCATTTCCGGTTCTTGGGAGTAACTCCTAAGTAGATGGAACTGGCAGCAATAGTCTGTTGATACTACCTGTTAAGTAATCCAAAAAATGTCATGAAGAAAGTGAAAATTTATTTTAAGGAACTTTATTAGAAAACAGGTGGTGACTTTCTTATGTTTGTGCACTGACAGGTAGGATGTCAGAGTATACAATACTTTCATTATTATGAACACAAATCCCAGGGAGATTATTCAAAGGTAGACAATTTCAGGCAGAAAGGAACAGAAAATGGGGAATCTAAGAAACGTAGGTTTTAATTAAAAAAAAAAAAAAAAAGAAAGAAAGAAAGTAAACCTCCTTTATTTAAGTCCTTTTTTTTTGATTGAGAGTTTGTGGGAATACTAGTATAAATTTTTGGAAGTTAAATATAAAACATATTATTACTTTTAAAATGAAATTTTGCTTATGAGAATCAAATCATTCTGATTTGCTATTGAAGTATCTTGAAATGAATGTGTGGACTGCACTAAAGAACACTAAGCAGATCTAGTTTACCAATGAGAAGAATTAAAAAAAACAAAACAACAACAACAACAAAACAAAAAATGATTGCTAAAATGAGTTTTAGCTTCTGGGTCAATCTGCATGACAATATGGAATAGAATTCACTGATACTTGAACTCACTGAAATCCAAACCAGTTAGTTTCTGCAGTGCAGTACATGTCATATATGGACTAACAAGGTCTGACTGGGAAGCAAGGGAAGCAATCTAGTTAAGCTAAGCTGAACAAGTATTTGCCCAAGCCAATAGGTCTCACTTTTTCCAGAAACAGTTAACTCAAATGTGGATTGTTCATTATGGTTCATTATGGTTCATTACTCTACACTTTCAAATTCCTGCAGTCCTGGGTGTATCAAAGCTCAGACAGTGAGGTTCATAACCCATAATGATTCCTTTTATGACTCCACCACTGAAAGATAAGAGTGTGGTATCACCTGAATTGCCTTAGTTATTGAAGCACTCTGAATGTGATGGTTCTGTGTCCAATCCTTCCAAAGATGAGGAGACCATGAAAATCAAGCTTTCCAAACCCAGAGCAAGTTTAGACAACTACATAAAGATTTTTCATAGGGCCATAACAGCAAGTGGATGAAGTTGTTCATGATCAGAATTGTTAAAGTTAGAAATAGTGTAGGTAGTGCTGTCTGATGTTGAGACATAATGCATCTCAAAGTGAGAAACAAGCCTATCTATGCAGGACAACCTGTTACATTTGGGTATCTATGTGAGCTGGAAACTCAATAAAATCAAGACTAATGAGTGGGCACAAATGCAGAGTAGTCAGTGAAAGAAAGTGAGGGATCTGGACTGTTGTCTGAAAAAATAGCTGTGTAGGAAGGATTTTTGCAGAATAGATTTGACCTTTTTTTAAGGAAAAAACCTTCACATTTTACTTGCAAAAAATTGCAGAGACTTGCAAGTGCTGTAACTCTTTATATTAGAATTTCAGGCTTATAAGTGCAACAACTATTGCCTTAAAATACTGGTTGTACTACAGCTGGAGAGTTTATGAACATTTTTCTGTTATATTGATCCTGTCATATAATTAATATTTCAAAAGTGTGTGTGATTACAGTTGCATGTTTGATCAGGGTTGCCAGACTTCAGGCCTTTATTTAACTTAAAGTGGACATGATAAGCCCCACACATAAGATATAGTTACACTTTCATCAAAATGTTGTTCAGAGTTAACATCAAAACCTACAAAGAGTCTCGAAAAAGAAAAAAAATATATAGTTATGTATACTAATTTTTATATTTATTGTTCCATGCACACTATGGCAGGACTGGGAAGGGGGGGTCAGAGAAAAAGAGCAGAGCTTCTAAACGTATATGCCATTTTAATTCAATTGCTGCTATGCTGATAATGATAATCCTTCTGTTGCCAAAGTGACATCTGTCTGCCCCATATGGCTATGTGACATAAGTCACTCCTACTTGAGTTCTTACATTTTCTCAAATTTTGCTTCAAAATCGAGTTTGGAGCTATACAAGCTACATTAGTTTATGCTTTTCTTAGCTCTTCATTTTGTAATTATTCTGGAACAACTCTTAGTTTAAGAGGGTGAGGAAAAGATTCTGGAACCTCAATGCTGTCAGGATAGTAATACGGGCTGAAAGATAGGCAGCCAGCAGTATGGTAATGTTTCATGATAATGATTCCAAGAGAATGAAATCCTATTACCTACCTACATGTCTGATCTTGTTATTTCAAAGATTTTACAGAAATAAAGTGAGAATTGTATGGAGGTAAACTTTGAGGAGGGAAAGGTCCACTTTATGAAACATCACTGTAAACTTTAAGGTTCAATCTTGACCTACTGCTGGTTACTGCTGTAAGGAAATGATAGGCTAAGATAAGTAGTTGAAGTATATGTTTTCCATTTCTCTCTTCTATTTCCCATTGCAATTCCCATTTTTTTTAGTTCTTCAAAATAAACACAGCATATCTTCCCTTCATAGATTAAAAGTGACATGCTATATGTTTTGCAAATTCTAACTCTTACGTCCTTCACTATACTTTTTCCTTTAAAAGTCAGCAAATAGCAGTTATAAAAGCTATAATCAGTGAGGAAGTTAAAGGTTTCCAATGCCATCAGTGAGTTTTCAAAGCATTGGTGATTCTGATGACTTGGCTAGCTAATCTGAAATTCAAAATTGCCATAAGGTGATTCTGAATGCATTCTAGTAATAGGAAGTCTTCCACTGATTTCAGTAATGTATGTTCAGTATAACAACTTTTGAGAGAGAATACCAAAAGCAACATTTTAAGAGGAACTTCTTAGATCTTTTTAGGCAAATTCTATTAAAGAAATAAGTTGAAAAAGGCTAGAAGAATTGTCTCTGCCCTTCCAAAATTGGGAAAAAAAGCAAACAAAAAAGACAACTAACATATATGATTTTGCTACATTTTTATTAAGGATTATTAATAAGCCAAATTAATAAGAAATGTATAAAATAGTATATATGTCCTCTGAAACAGAGTTAAAAGAGACTAAATTATTATCTTGCAATACCCTAACAAAACCACTTCTATTACTTCTTCAGTTACAAACATTTTAAGTCATTTAGAAGGTATACTATGTAACATGCTATGCCTGCAGAACATTTTCAGGTGACAAATGGATCTTGTTGGAGGCTTACATCTACCATAGTCTAACTTTGACGCATGTATACCCCATGTAATCTGCTAGTTCTGTTCTTCCACACCTTTTTCCCTACACCTTGCAAAGATGGTTCCTAGGAGGATTTCCCCACACCTTAGAAGTTAGCACTAAAAGCAAGTACATTTTGTTCTGTCAGTGGTTTATATTTGTACCGAAACCACTAAGTTGTCAGGGCTTCCCTATGTAAGTAGTTGTTTTCAATAATTTCTAATTGCTTATATCAAAAAAGCCATTTCTGAAATTCATTTTGGTTAAATAACGATTTCATTATCACTTTCATGTTTCATAGAATCATAGAATCACAGAAGGGCTTGGGTTGGAAGGGACCTTAAAGATAATCTGGTTCCAATGTCCCTACCACAGGGAGGGATGCCACCCACTAGATCAGGCTGGCCATGGCCCCATCCAGCCTGGCTTTGAACACCTCCAGGGATGGGCCATCCACAACTTCTTTGAGCGACCTCTTCCAGTGCCTCACCACCCTCACAGTGAAGAATTTCTTCCTAATGTCTAATCTAAATCTCCCCTCTTTTAGTTTAAAACCATTAAGGGGGAACTAAGGGTCCTATCATTATCTACCCGAGTAAAGACTCCCTCTCCACCCTTTTTATAAGAGCCCTTTTAGTATTAAAAGGCCGCAATGAGGTCTTCCCGGAGCCTTCTCTTCTGCAGGCTGAACATCCCCAGCTCTCTCAGCCTGTCTTCATAGGAGAGGTGCTCCAGCCCTCTGATCATCCTCGTGGCCCTCCTCTGGACCTGCTCGAACAGACCCATATCTTTCTTGTGCTGGGAGCTCCAGACCTGGATGCAGCACTCCAGGTGGGGCCTCATGAGGGCAGAGCAGAGGGAGACAATCACCTCCCTCAACCTGCTGGCCATGCCTCTGTTGATGCAGCCCAGGACACAGCTGGCCTTCTGAGCTGCAAGCGCACACTGCTGGCTCATGTCGAGCTTTTCGTCCACCAGAACCCCCAAGTTCTTCTCCACAGGGCTGCTCTCAATGCGTTCTTCTCCCAGTCTGTACTCATGTCTGGGATTGCCCTGACCCAGGTGCAGCACCCTGAACTTGAACTTGTTGAACCTCATTAGGTTCACATGGGCCCACTTCTCAAGCTTATCCAGATTTCACTAGGCTACATTTTCTTTCTTTAATAATAAGCATTAAAACTAGTAGATTATTTATTATTTTAGAGTATTTTTAGAGTAATTATTTTATCATACATATGTGGCAAATACAATTGATGGTAAATCTGTACATTTCAGCTATGTTATGGATCCAGCAGAAAGTGAAAAATAATTTGCATTTAAGTTTTACCTTAAAAATGAAAATCAGGAATATGTTTCAACTTTATTTCTACTTTCAACAAGTAGAACTTGTTTTTCATTGTTTTAGGGAAGTCTCTTTGTCATATTTTAACTTTTGCAGTATGAGATTTATAGATTTTGTGTACAGAAAAAAGCCTTCCCTGCTAACCTTGTTTGTTTGTTTGTTGTTGTTTGAAAAACAAAGCTGTGAATATTGAAATATCCTCACCATAGTTTACTCTAGTTAGGAAATTAGAAGGACAGAAAAATATAAGAAGAATGTAAGAAAAATAGTAAGGAAATAGTAAGGAAACTTCAGATAAGCAAAAAGGTTTGTGAGGACAAGATTAGTGGAAAAAAAAAATGTTTGCTGGAGGGAAGAGAGGAACAGTAAGAAAGAAACTAAGATAAAGGAGGAAAGTGTGCAAGAAAGAAGTTTTAGAAAAGTGCAGGGTAGTAAATAAACACATACACACACACACAAAAACTTTAAAAATTGGGTATCTTATGAGGAAAGGGGAAAAAATGGTATGTAAATAAATACAGGTGCTATGAAAAACTGATAAAGCTTATAAAAATGGAGCACAAGTAGAATAGGATATCAGTAGATCAGGAGGAAGCAAAAAGGAAGAGAGGCAGGATAGTGATATGCTAATGGTATGCAAAGGATATGATGATGGCTTTCTATGCTGCAGGAGATCAAAAAGAGTGACTGATGTCTTTCCCCAGCATCTATAGGAGACTTTGGCATATACATTTGAAATTCAGTTTTAAATCTGAAATGACAGTTCTGAAATTGGAACCATGCATATTTCTTGCATGTTCTAAGAAAAATGATAAATTGAATGAAGCATATGCTTTATGAAACAGAATTACATGTTTTTAAACCAAATCTCACCCTCCTCCCTCCTCTTTCCAATCACATTTATTATTTCTCAGTCACCGTAGTGACCTTGAGTTGTTCAGGGCTGTAACTCTTCTCCAGTATGTTTTTATAACCCTTTTTGGGGTGGTGAGGTAGGGAAATCAGGAATGGGAATAGCAACTTTTTCTATATTTTCTGCAGCACATGGCATATATTTACAAGGCAAAAAGCTGCATTTTCATCATGTGGAGAAAATGAGAATTCACAAGACCAATCTTCCAGGATAGATCTTTAAGCACAGGGCAAGAGAGTATTCTTAGTGTATGTGTTCTTCTTATCACACATCAAAACTGGGTTATGGTTTATTCAGGATTGGAAGAGTTGGGGCTGGTTAAGGACAATTGGCACTGCAATGGCTGCCATCACACCTTTTTAGCTTTGGAGCCTTTTGGGTTCTACTCTTATCCCCAGAAGATGGAAGTTTCCTATCTTTTTCTCTTGAGATACTGCTATTGGAGAAAAATAAGTTTTCAGATGAAGAAGTTTGACAACCCTTCCCTTCATGATCACTTGTCACCACAGACTACCTAGGAAGTTTGTCTACACCTCAGCTCCAAACTAAGATGATGAGAACATGCAAGAGTCTTTTCCTTTCCTCTCTTCCTTCTGAGTCCGAATCTCCACAGAAAGAAAACTTGGCGTCATGGGCCAGGTGACAACCCCAGTGTACTCTGAACAACCAAGGGACCCAGATGGTAAAACTGGGGGTTAACATTTATTGAAGCATCATTTTGAGGACTGGATTATCCCTTATCACCTGCTCCATTTTCCAATCCCAACTAGATTCCTAAACTGTAAGCACATCTGTTCTAAAGTAAGAAGATTAAAATTAGAGGTAATGTGTTTGGACCTATAACTCAATGAAAATGAAGTACTTGGCCTATATGGCTAACTTTAGCACAGCATATGTTGCTGCATTTTAGTTGATTGTCTGTCTCACTGAAATTAGAGCTACCAATAGCGAATGATGTACTGTATGAAACAAAGTCGGTGTTAGGTGTACACGTACCCTAGGTAATTAAATTATATTTTATAGCGAAACTGATTTATGTGTCGCTATGAAGAATATAGCTGAAATATTTTCCAACATTTCAATTGTCTAAACTGCTGTTCAGTTGTATAACTGTTTTCTTCCAGAAGAAAACAAACAAAACACATTGTTCTGTTTAAAATAAGATGAACACTTTTGAGTTTACAGCTCAGAATAAGTTTTGATGATTGTTTTTATTCATACATATCTAACATATCAAATGCATCAAAGATATAATTGTAAATCCTTAGTTTTAAATTTTCTGTAATTTATATATTACAATCATAAAATGATATCAAATAAGCCAATATAGGATATATTAAGGTGAAACTCCTGTGCAATATCTCAAATGTTGTGGTTCATTACATAGTGTATCATCTCATCTACTTTAGCTACCTATACTGTTTAGTTGTCTATAGATGAGCCAGTCATCCTAGGGTCCCTTTTGAAAGAAAGAAACAAACAAAAAGGATATAACTTTGTTATATATATATATATATGACTTGCCAGGACATGGCCCCAGGCAACCCAACGTAACTGTCCTCACTTTAAGCAGGCAAGAGAACCTAGAGAACCCTGGAGGTCCCTTCTCAACTGCACAGTTCTACAAATCTGTGATTCCATGAAAACAACAAGCAAAAATGGGTCAAAGCTGTGACATGGAAGATGCTAGAATTGTCTTCAGTCTGAAATTTGTCACTCCCCACCCAATATCATTGCAATACAGCAGTAGTATATGATAATCTGTTTGAGACGAAAGAGAGAGAGGACAAAAAATTAGCACATGTATTGATTTTTTTTGGTGAAAAACAGAAGCAGTTGTACCATTTCTTAGCAAAGATGAGCATATACAATTGATACCACTATCATAAGCTGAAGAAAATCAAGAAAATGTCAGTAAACAAGTTTGATAACTGTATCAACCTTGCTGTAATTAATAACAGGTAGCTGAGAAAGTATTATACACATACTTTCCTCTAAACAACTATTGCTGTGTACAGTGAACTATCATTGACCTATATTAGAGTGAGGAGTCAGAAGATGATATCAGAAGCCTTGAAAGTCCAGGTCTAGGATGATTCCAGGAACCCTGGGACTGCAAACACAGATGGCAACTTACTGATGACTTTGGAAAGCAGCCTGGACAGATACCAGCTTTATAGTGTAACTGTTGTGGTTTAACCTGGCAGGCACCACACAGCCATTCACTCACCCCTCCCTCCCAGTGGGATGGGGGAGAGAATTGGGAAGGAAAAAAAAAAAAAAGTAAAAGCTCATGGGTTGAGATAAAGACAGTTTAATAGGACAGAAAAAGAAGAAAAATAATAATAGCAATGATGATGATAATAATAATAGAATGTACAAAGGTGACACACAATGCAATTGCTCACCACCTGCTGACCGATTTGCAGCCTATCCCCGAGCAGCGGTCCCCCCACCTGGCTAGCCACCCCATATTAATTGTTCAGCATGACATCATATGGCATGGAATACCCCTTTGGCCAGTCTGGGTCAGCTGTCCTGGCTGTGTCCCCTCCCAGCTCCTGGTGCACCCCCAGCCTCCTCGCTGGCAGGGCAGCACGAGAAGCTGAAAAAGTCCTTGGCTCTGTGTAAGCACTGCTCTGCAACAACTAAAACAGCGTGTTATCAACGTTGTTCTCATCCTGAATCCAAAACACAGCACCGTACCAGCTACTAGGAGGAAAATTAAGTCTATCCCAGCTGAAACCAGGACAAAGCAATGACAAAGAGAGCAGTAACAAAACATGGCCTAACCGAGCTAATAAAGCCATTAGTTACAGTATCATAAAGGTGTATCCTGAAGGATATTGAGAAAACAGGAAACCCCATGTTGGAGAAAACTGTCTTTTTGAAGGAAAGTGCAGAAAATATAGATATATTCACTTCTGGATAAAGATATACATCTTGAAGAAGGGTAAGGAAAAACAAAAATCTAACACTAACATTAAATCAAAATGCTATTGTTTTAGTAGAAATAAGTTGTGTACTAAATGTTAGACTACTATAAATGTGGTGTTTGCTGATCTATCCAGCAAGCTTGACAATAAATTCCAACAGTGAAGGTTATGTCTGTGGACATCTGTCCACTCTCACCTGTGATAGAACCGCTAACTCATTTATCATAGGTCATTAAACCACCTTCATGCAGCAAGAGATTTTTGTTTGCAGTAGCACTTAGTCTGTATGATAGGAGGAGGAAGGGAAAATACTCTTACAGTAAAAATGCATTAATGGCATCTCTAAGCAAAGACAGAAGATACAAACATTGTTATTTTAGTGTCTTTGTTGGGCAGTTTTATGAGAATGAATTACTTCTCTCCATTTGTATGACCTAGATTACATTTTACATTTCAACACTAACCCAGTTTTCTTTTTGCATTTCAGCTCCCATACTATGAATGTTTCCAGCTGGGTTCTGTCAGCCTCTGTTCCACCATAAATCATATCTGCCTTCACATCCAAAGGTGCTAACTGATGAAGCAGAAATAATGCAATCTCAGCTGGCTTTGTGGCCTACTTACAGCACAGTTCCAGTAGGAATGCAGATTGTCTCTATGTTCTTCCGGATAATGCCATAAAAAAGTTATATCCTTTTCAACTTACTGTTTTGGAATCCTGCCAGTTCCTGGGACTATTCTTTTAACTGAAATTAGAAAATAATACTTACACTGCAAATAGTCAACAGTAGTCTTAGCAATACTGGAAATCAGTCCAATGTCCTAAACAGGAAGGGCTGATCCAGTTTTAAAAGTGTTCACTTTTCAACTTCTTGCTATTTGGGTCAATACTGCATAACAAGATAGCAAGTTATACAAGGATTTTTTTTTCTTTTTTTTTTCTTTTTTTTTTCTTTTTTTTTTCTTTTT
>VXAA01000819.1:0-40466 GCA_013399115.1 Anseranas semipalmata | reverse complement strand
AAAAAAAAAAAGAATTAAGCAGTGAGGAAATGCACTGAAGACCCAGTAGAGAAGAACAGAAGAAATGGGGGAAAAATGCCTATTGCAGTATTTTGGTAACATGAGTCCTCAGGAAGTCAGTGAAATTAGAGCCACAAAGATAATTAAGTAATTAGAGCATCTTTCATGTGAGGATAGGCTGAGAGAGCTGCGACTGTTCCATCTGGGATCAGGGGGAAATCATCCATGCTTCTAAATACTCAGTGGAGGATGGGAAGAAGACAGAGGCAGACTCTTCTGCCAAGTGCCAGGACAAGAGACCACAGGCACAAACTGAAACACAGAAGGTTCTCTCTGAACATCAGGAAGCACTTCTTTACTGTGAGGATGACTGAGCACTGCCACAGAGAGATTGTGGAGTCTCCCTCCTTGAAGGTAATAAAAACCTGACACAAGATGGTCCTGGGCAACCTCGAATAGAATAGAATAGAATAGAATAGTTCAGTTGGAAGGGACCTTCTAAGATCATCATATCCAACTGCCTTGCCACCTCAGGGCTAACCAAAAGTTAAAGCATATTATTCAGGGCACTATCCAAATACCTCTGACAAGCGTGGGGCATCAATCACCTCACTAGAAAGCATTTGGCCACCCTCACAGTAAAGACATTTTTCCTAATATCAACTGTGAACCTTCCCTGTTGCATCTTTGTGCTGTTACCAGGGAGAAGGGATTGGCACCTCCCTCTGTGCTTCCCCTCCACAGGAAGTTGCACAGAGCAGTGAGGTCACCTCTCAGCTTCCTCTTCTCCAGACTGGACAGCCCAAGTGTCCTCAGCCTCTCCTGCTCAAGCTGACCCTGATTCAGCAGGGGGTTGCCCCGGAAGATCTCGAGATGTCCCTTGCAGCCTCAGCCATTCTGTGATTCTGTGAAATTCCTCCTGGCATGTGAATAGCAGCTAGGGGACAGGAGAATGTATCCATCCACCAAGGTAAAGATTGCTATAGGACTGAGCATCCTTGTTCTTGGAAGTTAGCACTTTGCTAGCAATAGGCAAAGTATAAATCATTTTATGAGACCCAACAACATGGTAAGTATTTATTTTTAACTGTAGTTTACTTAATTAATTGCAACTATCTCAACTGTTAAGAGAAATACATTGATTTGAAGATATTTCTACAGAGAACCTTACACAGAACAGATCCAGAGCTGTTTACGGGACCTAAGGTTTTCAAGATAAGAGATATTTTAAATTTATGTTGATGAAATTAATCTTATCTAACCTTAAACACATGTTGCTGACAATTCCTGATTAAATAACTTAATCACTTCTGTTAAAGTAACAACTTTCCCCTGCCCCCNCCCCCCCCCCAAAAGAACAATTTCAAGTTTTGTATATATGCAACAACATTATCTTTGCAGCACACCTGTGCCCTAGTTACTTGATTTCATATACAGCTAATGTTTACTTAATTAATATAATATCCCTCATAACTAAAGGTAACTCATTGGTGTAGTAGTAAATATTGATATGAATGAAGTTTAAATTTAAAGTCTAACAGGCTAAACATTTTTGAGAGAACAAAAAAAAATATTCATATAGAACTCATTGATTTCCCAGAAAGATTTTTTCTTTTTTTTCTTTTTTTTGTTAAATAATATAAATAATGATGAAGTATTTGATTTTCACAGTTATTACTAGAAAGCAAACAAACAAAAAATAAGGTTTGATTTAGCAGCTAAAAGATACTCTCAGTAGAAAAATTTATACAGTGTCTTTTCATTCCTGGAAGGAAGGATCATAGTTAATTTATAACTTTCACTCTCAAAATATGAAATCTTGTTCATCCAGCATTTACACAGCTTTTAAGTCTACTACAGATAGAACCAACTATGTCAATAATTTAGCACACTACTAGTGTTTTTTTAACATTAATTTTTGCATCAGCCCTGAGAGCTACATGCACCTGGGAGAAAATACTGAAGAGCTTTCTATGGTAAAATTGTATTTTCAGTGTCTCCAAAGTGATACAAATCTTTGAAGAGGTTTGGACAATGCATTTTGCCCTGAGAGTAGTTAACACTTCTCACTAAACTGATACGTTTAATAATTTTGCCATTCTTTAAAATCATGTGGCCTTATTTTTTTGTTATGTTTTGTTTGTATTATTAGGACTGATGCAATTCAAAGTTGGCACTTCTGCTCCCAGTTACTTTGAGAGATGCACCTGAAGTACAAAGGCCAACTATTAAACTACTAGGTAAAATTATGTTCAGTGAATATGCCCACACTGGGAACATTGGGGTCAGTTGTCTCTGTGGTTTAGTACTGAACGTGTAATGGAAGAGCACTGCATATTGTGTCTTTTCAATTTGGTAGGCAACAGAGTAAATGAAATGGAAAACACAGATGAGAAAAAAGATGCTGCAGCATTTCAGAGAAGTCCTATGGCTCCTCAAAGCTGGCAAGCAGCATCAGGTTGTCTGGAGCTAGTCAGAAGGGCTGAAGTTCCTTAACTCTCTTCATTTGCCAGGTATTTCACAGTATAGAAACTTATATTTGCTATGGATAGAACATTAAACAATTACCCTAATGGTACCTTTTATGCAATAAAGTACAAAATAATTATAAATCTATTACACGTTACATCTTTAGTATGTTCCTGAACATGATGTAAGTAAGCTTCATGCCAGTATACCTCAGGATTACAACAAGGCAAGTCAAAGAGAGGAAAGGAATCAATGTTCAAAAAAATATACACACAACATGTAAGTTCAGAGTGGGCAGGCAAAGCAAAGAATATCTCCTCCAAACAAGGGATTTTTTTTTTCCCCAACTTCAGGGAACTAATAATTAAGATTGATATCTAGAAAATATTTTCTAACTTCAATCATTCCAAACATATAAAGAGTAGTTTGAAGCAAGACTTGAAGAAATATTTATATATATGACTCTTTGAGTCTTACTGACTTCAAAGGGACTCCTTCTGTGGGTAAGATTTCCTGCTAGTGATTGCTGTGAAAGGACTATGATCTTTAAGATGTGGAAAGGAAACAAAAATTAAAAAATAACTGATGGGGAGGGAAAAAAGAATTATTGATGAACCAGCTAGAGGGAATACACAGTACTTGATAGCATCAACCATTTATTTTGACACACAACCTGGATCTGCAAGGTAAGAAAGAATATTGCTGGAGTTAACCATATAACAAAAAAAACACAATGTAAGTAACTTCTTATTAGATTTAAAACAAACAAACAAACAAACAACAACAACAACAACAAAAACAGCAGCAACAACAACAAAAACTTTTCAAGCCAGGAAACGTTATGGGAAGATCTTAATTTCCTTCATTTCAGTTTTTATTCCCAGGAAAGGTCCATTTCATTCAGATTCAATAGAAAACCTGCTAATTTTGCAGTTTAGCAAAAAAATGTATCAAATGTTTCATAAGCAGATAAACAAGAGACGGACTAGTTTCTGAAACAGCTTCTGCAAAGTCATCCTGAGGCCAGGGACAGTTAATTCTGCCCCCCCTACCTTAACTGTACTCCTTAATGCAAAGTAAGTGACTAACTGACTGAGTGACTTTTACACAGTCAGTTACTATTTTTCTGCTCTTGTTCCTTCTTGATCCATCTGGATCCTTCCTTTTATCTCGTTTTGGTTCTTCCCCTAATCTTTCCACACTGTTATGCAAATTCCCACAGTGACATTAAACCACTCCAATAATAACCTTTGCACTATACCTAAAAGCTTTTCCCCTAGATTCCCATAGAAAGCTCTATGTCTCTATCACTGGTCCTTCAACCTCCCTGGATTTCTGCGCGCACTGTGATTAGCCCTTGGCCACGTAACGTAATAGTACGACAGAAGAAGCTGATTGTAGGAGATCAGCCTGGAGAGGAGGATTGCCAACAGTGGATTAACCTGTTGCATGAAGGGATAGTTGTCAAACATATTTTCAGAGATGTGGTATCAACCCAGAAAAGATGTGTGATCAAAGACCTTACTTTCACAATACATTGCATCAAGTTAAGCAATAGTAAAGACCAACACTGTCTCCACAAATTACTTCTTAGAGGGCAGGGGATGTGAACAATACTCGTCCTTTTTCAGATTTGTATCTTCCAGATCTTTTGGGCTCAGGTAACCCCATAGATACAGGTTAATACTTTCTTGTAATCACGGCTCTTTAGATCCAAAAAATCGTGACTCTTAGAATCTGAAACTTCCACAATCATTCTTTGAAACAAGAATTTTAGAAATAGACATGTACAGAGGTAAGAGGTAAGTTTTGTGAGTCAGTAAGAAAAAAGAAAATTCTTCCCAAACAACAAGAAAACAATTGATGGGAATGTGTTATGCAGATTGTAGCAAGCCCTTGAATTAGTCCCGTGCCCCCATCCCTCCACTCTCCCCCTCCTCCTGCCCACCAATGAAACAAACAAACAAAAAAAAGCCTATGAAGCTTTCAGTGTTTTACAGACTGGCTAGAAAACTGAACCTTTGAGATTTAGATTTTCTGTTTGCACACTGCCAATATGTTTGCATGGCACAGAGTATTCTTCCAAAAGCAGAGAAAGAGAAATTTTCATCCAAAAGAAAAGATGCAAGTATATTGCATTGACATACCTATTCAACATTTAATTGTTTAACTGTTTACAGTACAAATCATCATATTCTTTACCACCTCAAAACAACATATATTCCAAAAGTCAAAGCCTGTTAATGTTTCCATAAATCACAATTTTTAGCTTAAAAATATGCTTCTCAGATCATGTCACTCCCCAAAGTAACATCTGTACCATTAGAAATTAGAAAAAGAAGCATGAGAAACAAGAATGTTAGATATACTGTAGATGGCAAGATATTTTTACAATGTTCTAGAACAAAGAAGTGAATGCATTCTCAATACTAAACCCTGATCCTTATTTGTGTACTTTTTGTAAAGATAAATATTTTAATTATTGTTTAGCTAAACTACTTTAAGATATCTTTTTATTCTTTTGTATAGCTCAGGTATTATTTACAAAAATATAACCATAAAATTTAGGAAAAAAAAAAAAGAAAACTTCCATTTTTATCCAAGAATACAGTTCATGTTACAGTTCATGTACAGTTCAGTACAGTTCATGTTAAACTCAAATCTGACCAAATAAGAATGAGAGTGTAGGAATAAAAAATAAAATAAGAATACAACTAAGAACAAGAATATAATGATTACAATAGCGTTTAAGTTGTGTTCTAACTTTACTGAAGTATTCCAAAGCTCTCACTCATGTTCTTTCATGTGCAATTTCACGGTCAACATTGTGACTGAAACTAGATTATGATACATAGACTGTCTAATCTTGTTATTAAACGAAATCAATGTATCACTGTTACTTCTTGGTTTTTATTTCTATGTACAAGGGAAGGGGGAGAAGCAGAACAAGACAACCAGACAAGAAGTAAAATCACAGTACAAAAATATTGATTTATGAGTCAATCAAAAGAATTATTATTCATCTTAACTCTACTTCTTTGAAAGACAAGAATGTCTAACTTGTGATCTTCATCCACAGTAGATGGAGGATTTCATTAACGTATGTTGATTGAAGAACACAGAAAAAAAACTCTTAGCATAATGGAAGGCAAAACAATTTTGTGAATGTATTTACTATATTTCATATGATCATCTTGAAAGTCTTACGGAAATCATTCTTTCATCTACCTACATCTAAACAGATCTATTTCTGTTCTTATTTTTTTAGGCTTTTTAATTTCCCAATTAACTTATGTCACTCTAGGAATCTCTTTCCATATGGTCTTCCTTCTGCCAAATAACTGCATTTGAAAATGTTATCAGTCAGGAAGTGACATAGCTTCAACTTCAATTCATTTTTTAAAAAATGCATGTCTGATACAATATTTATGTGGGAAAATCTTAAGTCAGTGAAATTTGTCTGGTTTTAGTGGATCTCGCATTCAAAACATGAAATTCAGATAAAAATCTGCAGTAACCTCACTTAGCTGGGAATTGAGTTTGTATTAGTGAAGGAGAAAAGCATAGCAGTTGGACAAAAATATATGATATCCTTTTCTGCACTGACATGCCTTGTAGGGTCTTACTAAATGTTTGAAGACTCTTATATAACAATATTTTATTGCAATTGAAGAAAAAAGGTGACATCATTTTTCACACAGTGTTGAGAAGTGATGAATATAAAAATAATAAAATACAGATTTTGATAATGTCACCACATTTGACTTATCATGCATGAAAAGGTCAGAGCCAGAGTATTTTGTAAGACTCAAATGAAGTCTCAAGACATATAGAGCAGATAATTCAGTAGTTACTTGGTTATATTAAAAGGTTGCTAGTTCATAGACAGAAAACGTGTCTTTAGCTTTGACACGCCAAGCGCACTATCACAAGAAGTGTTCATCTCACAAGTTGCTCTTCTGACCTGTATTTTTTTGTGGGCATGTTAGGATAGATTAATGATATCAAATTAAATTTTATATATAAAATATATATATACACAAAGAAATTGGATTATTTTTTTAGATGTCTTCTATTTAAAACTCATATTTCTGAAAGGTACTGTATCTATTCTTACCCACGTCCTATATCTGTAAACTATGGAGGAACTGTGAAGAAGATTGACCCACCTGTTTTTAAATATCTGTATTTTGAAATGTGGGATGTGAACCGGCAGTCAAACATTTAAATACTAATTTTATAATCATAAGTGTTAAATAGATAAAAAGATATTGGCCTTGTAGGACTACAGTTAAATTAACTGAAAACCTGACTTTTGGAAATAAGAAGTGTTGGGTGTCTCATTAGAAATATTAAATATATATATTTTTATATTTTGCACAAAGGCAACCTGTTTTGGTTTTATTTTGCTTCTCTTATTAGAAAGATTTATTTAATTGTCGAATTATTACTTGTCATTGGAATAATTAATATTTGCTAACTGTCCAACAAAAACAAACAAACAAACTGCAATATTGGAATTAAAGCTATTTTCCATCATGGGATTTATTCAGCCAACCATGGTAGCTATCACTAGCATACAGAGCTTCAAATCAGTTAGACAGTTGATGAATTTTGGCAGACAAGTAGACAAAATGCAATTCTGCATGTCAGAACTAAGATAAGCACAGGCCCACTAAAGGAAATCACCTCCTCTATTAGTGTCAAGAATGTGGAAACGTAATTTACTAAGAAATTTCAAGTCATGGAAGCAGTAAAACGTGCTTAATATAAAATATTTTAAGAATAAGGAGTTTATGAGTAATAGGGTTGAACTACTAATAGTAATACAGAGGTTAACGTGGCTAGAAAGGTTAAACCAGACGTTAAAAAATGGAATGAGTTTTTTTTTTTTTTACTGCGATCATTTCCTGAAGGTATAACAGAATAGGCTATGTCAAAAGGCTATAGCAAAGTTTTCCTCACTCTGTTATAATGGAAAACAAATTAATTGAATTTCATCTTCCTCTTCTTGATATAAATAAAAAAAAAATGCATGGAGTCAATGGAATTTCTCTGGAGTAAAACTGAGAACAAAATAATTATAGTCAAGATGTTAATGGTTCAGACAAAACGGATAGTGGAGGAAAAAAGAAGAAAAGGAACATGAATCCAGAACTGTAGATAAGTGATTGTTTATATAAATGGTACATGTCAAATAAAATTTGAAAGCATATGGTTATCATATTTCCTGGTCATTTCTTTCATTGTTCACTGGTCTTGTCTTCCTCATGGAGTTATTTTTTCCTGTAGGGATTTTTATCCACAGATCAGGATCTCTATTTTACAATCCACATGCTCTCAGCCAACATACAGCAGTGATGGTCCCTGCCCCGCTAGCACCACATGGACCCTGGGGACTGAGCGCTCCCTTGTACTGGGTCTGGCTGGTATGGAGTTAACTTTCCTTGGAGCAGCCCATACCATGCTGTGCTCTGCACTTGTAGCTAGAACAGTGCTGGTATCGCACCACTGTTTTGGCTACTGCCGAGCAGTGCTGGCACAGCACCAGGACTCTCTCCAGACTCCCCAAAGCCAGCAGGTGGGGGTGGGCAAGAAGTGGGGAGGGGACATGGCCAGGGCAGCTGACCTAAACCGACCAAAGGGATATTCCATGCCATATGATGTCACATTCAGTAATAAAAGCTGGGAAAGGAAAGGAGAAGGGGGGGGCTCTCATTATGAAAACGTCTGTCCTCCCAAACAACTGTTACATGTATTAAGGCCCTACTTCCCAAGATGCATCCGAACATTGCTTGCTGATGTGAAGTAGAGAATTGTTTTCTCTCTCTTTCCTTCTGCACAACCTTTGCTTGTTTGTTTTTTTTTTTTCCTCTTTATTTTTTCCTTTAATTAAATTGTCCTTACCTCAACACCTGAGACTTTTTATTTCCATCTTATTTTCTCCCCACCCTCTTCCTTTGAGGACGGGGACTGAGAGAGCAGTGTGGTGGAGTTTAGTTGGCCATCAGTGTGAAACCACCACATCCCTTCAACCACTCGATGTGCCTGGTCCCATCTGGGGTCCTGGCCGCTACATGTAGTGACTCCACTGTGGGCTTAGCCTGCTGCACTGGGCCTGACACCAGGAGATGTGTTCCTACCCTACACAGAACGCCTATTTTTTTAACTGGTTTTCACTTTTTATGTTAGACTGTTCACATAAGCCTCCAATGGCTTTATTAATCATATAGTCCCAGTCCTATAGGTAAGTGACATCTTTTGCTATTGTTTTTTATATGTATAGTTTACCCGGCATCCTTGTTGATAATATTTTCTCTTCTCTGACCTTTCAAGAATATCTAAAGACAACAGGTTCTAGTATCTTTATGCCATCTGTTAAAAAAAATGTAAAACGATGCCTGAGTTACTTGATTTTTATGTGAATAAGTATTTAGGGAGGGGAGATGTGATGTTTAACATGGATAAACTTCCTTTAAAATTAATTTTCTACATTGCCCTTTTTGTATTTGCCTTAAATGAATCACCTACACTACTGCCATGAAAAACTATTCTTACAAATAACAGAATCATATCTTTTCCATGATTTATGATACCCACAGATCATATGGTATATATGTTCTAATATTCTTTTACATGCCTTTAAAATCCTATGGTACAGGTAATTTTAAAAATCACAGATGTAAAAATGATGTTGTAAACTACAGTATGCATTTCTAAAGGTGTGTTGTTCATCAGCATTTTGTGCATTATGCTAATACTAGTAAGTCTTATAAAAGTTAATTTGCTACAATTATTTTGGAAAGTGAATTCTTTTACAGAAATAATTCAAAGGGGCTCATTCTTCTAATAGATTTTCTTAAACAAAAAAACAACTGGTAACATTAAAAAAAAAAAAAAAACTTTGACAAAAGCAAGTCCTTAAGTTTGCTGTGGATACTAAGAAGATGGATCAAACATCATTGGAAGCTTAAGGAATGAAAGGATGTATTATAGAGTTTATATCTAATGACAGCCAATTTGAAAATGAGTGAATTTCCAACATAGATTTCACTATATTAAAGGCTTGGGAATACTGAAGTTTACATTACACATATGTATCCATATTTTATTATTTGTACTAACTCAGTTATTAGTTCAAAAAATAAAATCGAATAATACAAAACCACATAAATCTAAATATTGAAAAGCACGATTAAAAATAAAATAAAATTAACCAATTTTAGTAGAAAAATGGTCATGAGAAAATACTCTAGTTAAACTACAAATATAATTATGCTATTACTCTGCTATACTTAAAATGAAAAAGTGCTCTTGAGTACATGCATAAATACAGATACTGTATTAAGGAAGGAAGTGGGAAGCAACTGTCAAGAACACGGCTTGTTTTCCAAAAGCAAATATTAATAATTTAAAATAGACTTCAAAGACTCAGTTAATACAGAAGAATCAGCAAGTGCCCTACGAAAGCTAAAATAAAATATGCAATTAGGTAAGTCACTACAGTGAGAACTGAAAGCTGAAGCCACAGAGAAAATGTGTTTTGTTTCATTTGTTTCACTGATCTCAATTGCATCAAAGGATTTCAAGTACTAACTCCCAAGTCATGGCAGTCTGACTATATGATGTGAAGGTAGGTTCACAAACAAGAATTCTTGTAATTCAAAACAACAACAACAACAACAACAACAAAAAGTTATGTGAGCTATATGATAAGCTTAGCTTTTTAAGAAATCAAAAAGATATTAAAACCATGGGAGATAAGGAATTGCAAAGAATGCTAGAAATCCTGATGCTCTGAAACTTTTATAAACACACACGTTATCATCACTTCTTTTGTGGCCAAATTAATGTCATTCTATATATACATAAAGCTTCCTTCAAAAGGACATTTGCCATTAGAGAGTGTGGTGGTTTTACCCTGCTGGGCAGCTGAACTCCACCACAACTACTTGCTCACTCCCCCCCACAAAGGAAAAGGGGGAGAAAATATGATAGAAAGGGCTCAAGGGTAGAGATAAGGACAGAGAGATCACTCACCAATTACCATCACGGGTGAAACAGACTCAGCATAGAGAGATTAATATAATTTATTACCTTTTTTTAATAATAATAATTATTATTATATAATTTATTATATACCAAAGGTGTTTTGATTTCATTCAGTTATGGCTAGTGTCTGTTTTGTGTTGGAAGGCCTCCAAGGAGTCAACTGAATACATCTGAAATATGACAAAAACCTGAATAAGCAGTAGAAACAATGTTATGTTCTTCTCAGAGATATAATAATACAGTCTTAAAAAGCCTAGAATATTGCTAATCAAGTAACTGTGCTGCACAAGCCCATCAAGGATAATTTATGAGTAAGNCCAGGCCTCCTGCTCCTGCGTGGGCTCCTCTCCACGGGCTGCAGCTCCGACCTGGGGCCTGCTCCTGCAGGGGCTCCCATGGGCCGCAGCCTCCTGCAGGCCACATCCACCTGCTCCATGTGGGCTCCTCCAGGGGCTGCAGCGTGGAGATCTGCTCCGGGTGGTGCCCATGGGCTGCAGGGGGACGGCCTGCTCCACCATGGGCCTCTCCACGGGCCGCAGGGGAACTTCTGCTGTGGCGCCTGGAGCCCCTCCTGCCCTCCTTCTGCACTGACCTGGGTGCCTGCAGGGCTGTTCCTCTCACATTTCTCACTCCTCTCTCCCAGCTGCTGTGGCGCAGCTGTTTTTTCCCTTTCTTAAATATGTTCTTACGGAAGCACAACCAACATCACCCATTGGCTCAGCTCTGGCCAGCAGCTGGTCCATTTTGAAACCAGCTGGAACTGGCTCGTACCTAACATGGGGCAGCTTGTGGACTCTTCTCACAGAGGCCACCCCTGCAGCCCCTCTGCTACCAAACCTTTGCCATGTAAACCCAATACAGAGAGATCTGAAAAAAAGTTTTGTATCATCTCTGCTGTTATGATGATGAAAAGGGGACAAATAATCCACACACTGGTGAATCATAAAATTTTGTTTTATTTAGGATTATTTCCCTGGTGCTGTTAAAGAGATACTCTATGAGGTTCCTTGGAAACTACATGCAAGGGAATTAGAATATATGCTGTTACAACAAGACTTCTGAAAGTGCCAAAAGCTAATTTCTACCACTGAAATAATGCAGAAAAATTTATCAGTAAAGTAGTTGAATACTTTGTTCATCAAAATAGAGGCACTGACTGCTTTAAATACTTCATCTTACTTAGGCTGATGGAGGCCTATGCAAAACATATTCTGCAAGTCTTTTGTTTCTATATCTAGAGGAAGTAAGAAAATTCATACAGTGCTTGAGAAATTTTTTCCTTTCCCTTTCTCTTCACCATGCTTTGAAAAAAATACTCAACCTTGTTGCTGCCATTATTAAGCTCTAGACAGTCAAAAAACTCCCTAACATACAGGGCTACCCTACCTCCTCTCCTTCCTAGCCTATCCCTTCTGAAGAAATGGTAGCCATGCATTGCAGCACTCCAGTCATGGGAGTCATCCCACCATGTTTCTGAGATGGCAACTGTGTCATAGTTTTCCTGCTGCGCAATGGCTTCCATCTCCTCCTGTTTGTTGCCCATGCTGTGTGCATTGGTGTAGATGCACTTCAGTTGGGCTAGCGACCCCATCACGTTTTTGGGAATAGAAGCCTTAATTCCTATTTGACCATTCTCAGGCACTTCTGTGATTTCTAACCCATCAATATCCCTTGTGCCTTTGGTTTCCATCCCCTACATCTACTGGGATGGCAGACTGAGGGAACTTGCTAGCACACTGTCCCAAAACTATTGGCATACTTCCCCCAGGCTTATCTCTAGTAAGCCTGGTTTTATCCCTTTGCCTCTTCAAATCTAGTTTATAGCCCCTTCAATGAGCCCTGCTAACCCTTGAGCAGAGACCCTGTTCCCCCTTTGAGACAGGTGAACCCCATCTGTTGCCAGCAGGCCCAGTGTCGTATAAAATGACCCATGATAAAAAAAAACAAAGTCCAGCTGGTGACACCAGGCTCGGAGCCAGGTATTGATCTGCTGGCTCTTACTGTTTCTCCCCTCATCATTCCCTGCAACTGGAGGGATAGAGGAAAAGACTACTTGTGCTCCTGATCCCTTAACCAGTTGTCCCAAGGCCCTGAAGTCCCTCTTGATTGCCCTCGGACTTCTTGTTGGAACTTCATCGCTGCCTACCTGAAAAATCAATAATAGGTAATAATCTGAGGGCCACACCAGGGAAGAAAGCTTTCTCTTCACATCTCTAACCTGGCCCCCAGGGAGGCAGCAGACTTCGCTATGAAGTGGGTGCGGTCTGCATATTGGGCCTTCTGTTCCCTTCAGAAGGGAGTCTCCTATGACAATTACCCATCTATTTTTCTTGGTGGGAGCTGTTCTAATGCAGGGCGTAGACCAAGTTAACCTCAGTAACACCTCCAAGCCAGATGAACCGTACTCCTCAATATTGTTCAGTTCCACTTGCAGAGCCTCACACCTGTTGCACAAGAGCACCTGGGAAGTTGGGGTAGTCACTGAGGAGATGCGCCTGCCGTGCCAGGCAGGAACTTGTTGCCATTGACCCTTATCTATTAGGTCACTGTGTGCAGCTGGTGGAGAGAGGGTAGGGAATCCTCCCTCCATACCATGCACCCCTTCTGCCTGTTGGGCCTGTCCCACGGAAGGTAGGGAGAAATTCAAGTAGTCTATCTCCACCTCTGCCCCCCCCCGATGCTCCTCAACCTACTCACCTCCTCCCAGAGCTCTGTCACTAAGCAGAGGAGTGCCTCCACTGGGCGCGCCTCCCACAGGAGTCCTCACTGCTGCTGTCCTGTGCTGGCATAAGAGCAGTGCATACCCTGCAGCCTGACACCTCGGTGCCAGTGTGTTCCCCCCGCAGCTCTGTCTGGGAAGCTGTGTTGTTTGTAGTGAGTGCTGAGCTCCAAGAGGCCGTGGCCTTCTGCTGGGTGGATACCCTTGCCCCCTAATCAAGCTGGCCAAGCTTCAGTGCCCTCCCACGTGAACTGCTGTGCAAACTGCCATGCCACTCCCTGACAGATGTGCCCTGCACAAGCTTTGATGACACTAACAAGATGTGCAATACAGTTAGATGTGCAATACAGTTCTGTGCATTCTCAGTACCTGATTACCACTCCCTTTCTCAGATGCTGTAGTCATAGCTTATGATACCAAATAGGCACAATCAAATACAACATTCATACTATCCTTAGTGTTTTAATCCAACCCCCTTACATAGTGTGACATTATTATTATGTTTTTAACTTATAGAAGCAAAAACTCTATATATGTATGAATAGTGAGCTTTTCAAATATAGCCTTGATACTACAAGGATAAAATGTCCAATGGCTTTTTTTTTTTTCATACTTATGCAGATGCAGAATATTACCATCAAATTTTCACCTCTTTATATATTTCTGCTTCACAGAGTAAGATAACAAGGATAACAAGGCATAGCACTGTGACTTTACAGATACCATTCCCATATTTCTCTTCATACATGAATATGAACCTGAAGATCCAGAATGCATTTTCATTTTTTGCATGTCTTTATGTGATTTAACTATGGTTACTTTTGTTGCTTTACAGGGAGAAAAGTATTCATAAAGAATACATAGCTGATATCATCCTGACAAATAAAACCTGTTCATCTTGAGATATGCCAAATACAATAGCCTGGCAATGAACAGACTAGAAAAGCCAAACAAAGAAATGGGTTCTTTTTTACATTCATGTGCATATGTATTTACATATATGTATTTAGACACATCCACACGTTCAAAGAATATATGTAATTGTACTGAATACTAGCTTTCATATGAGTCAATGTTGTTATAGTGATCACATCTTATTTTAGCTGGAATATGTTTAAGAATACGAATGCCATGTCTTAGAGATTGTCTTGGCAAAGAACAGGTAGCCAGCTGTCCACACAGAACAAAAGCTACCAATTAGATCAACACAGAGCAGAATTCAGTGTGTGTGAAGTTCTCTAAGTATCTGTCGATGAATGAGCAAACATGATCTGTTAAAATGTGGACATTGTGTCTTTGCTAATTCCATCTAACTCTGCAGATCATCTTAAGTATCATTTTTAATGCCAGCCCCCATTGCTGATGCTGTATAGTACTACTGTTGTCATTAAAAACATTACAACAGATTCTGACTTTGAATTCCTTTGAGTGTGTACTGTGGAAGACAGTGGATTACATGGTGAACATCTGATGGCCTCCAGGCACACTTTATCTGGATGAGTCTTTAAACCAAACTTGAAGAGCACTGATCTACACAAGCACTTTTCCTGCAATATGTTTAATCGGTGGATAGCTAGCACATAATAGAAACCTAGCAGTATTTATCTCTTTTAAACAAGTTAAGGCTCTGAGGTAAACAGCTGTGGAACTCTTCTTTTTGTATCAAACCAATGTATATCTCTTACAACAGACATTCTTGCAGGTTTTTCACTGTTGGGATTTTTTTACTCAATCCTAAAAGGTTCAAAGATCAAATGCTACACTTAGGTAGTTTACCACACACAAATCTTAATCTGTTCCACTCCGATGGCAGTGCTGCAAGGAAAGGAGCTATTTCTTTCTCTTTGGTATTATTAATGTACCATGATACAACATTCAGATACAAAATTAAGAGGAAAATTGAATGACCTTTTCTCATTTTCTAATCTTCAATTTCATCGCTTTTTTTTTTTTCCTCTTGTGACTTCCCTTTTGCTTTTAGAATATTCTATGTATTTTTCTCTTCACTACTAAAGTGAACATTTGCTTCAGAGTAATGTCTTGGATGGAGGAATGATAGGAGGAATGATTTCTGATCCGCATTTGATGTCAAATGCCAACTTTAAAAGAAGTTCCAAAGGTACTTAAGTAGATGAGAAGATCTTCCAGGCCTGTAAAATAGATATTCAGTTTGCTCACGGGTTAATGGTGAAGCATCTCCCACAGGGAAGTGGAAGATCTAGGTAAAATTCTTTAAATGGTTAAAAACAAGGACTTAAGTTTCCTAGAAATTTATTATTTCAAAGGAGAATGTTCTTACCATGGATCAGATAGTGAGGGGTGGGACTTTATCACTTAACATTTGTTGCTAAAACTGTACTAGTTTGTATGATACCCCCAAATGCTCACTTGCCCAGAATGGGAAATGGTGAGAAACTGATTCTGACTGGTATTCAGTGAATATTGTGGCCCCCCCAAAAAGAGCATATTAAATAATATCTTAAGAAGACTGAGATGCTGTGCATGAAGAATTGGGCACACATTTATTAAGGAACTTTGTGGGTTGATGTGTGTGAACAGAAAAGAGAATAGGGATTGAATCACAAGTGTTAGAATCACTAAGGACAGTTTAACTCATCATGTACCTAGTAATCTTCAGTAGGCATGTTAGCAGCACAATTTTATTAATTCTGTTCAAGGATGTTAATTATTTTTCAGTCTATGACTCATTAATCTTTGGAGTCTTCATCAGGGAAAAGCATTTTTAAAAGAAGAGAAAGTGATATATGTATATTAACATTTTTTTGAAGTACTTCTCTATATAGTTTAGGTTAAGAAAATGAACTTGACACATGGAGATTTTTTACTACTTTTGAAATTTTACTACTTTGATGAGAAAAAAAAAATGAAGTTTCCCTCTCTGCAGAATTCAAATGTATCCCTAAAAAAAAAAAAAAAAAAAAAAAAAATCCAGTAAAATGTGTCTTTGGTCACTGCCCCTAGTTTCTTCTGATATGATAGCAACTTTCTGTTCAGATAATTTTTATTGGCAATGCATTTTTTTTTAAAAAAAAAAAAGCAAAACAGCATAGTTTATTTCCATTTCTCAGTGCAAAATTTTGTCTGCCAGTTACAAAGATCTTTTTCCTGTGGCAAGAAGCTATAGGAAAAAGCTTTTCTCCATCAATATTACATTTTCTTAAGTACAAGGTTATTTATTTATACTTTATTGTATGCCAACACCATATATGGTCTTCAGCACCATATACAAGCTTTCATATGTTTGAAAATCCAACATCTTCTTCAGTTTGGTAGCTAGTTTTATTATCCATTAATGTGTAATAAAAAGCTTACAATGTTCAACTGTACTACAGTTGGCAGTATTCATTATACTAGCATTGCATGACATAAATCCCTTTGTTTATTGACTTTGGAGAAATAATAATAATAAAAATAATTTCCTGGTAGAAATTATGAGAAATTTCATAGGCAAACTTAAATGGCAATAGAGGGTAGAAGATCTTTTAGAGTGATTGTAGAGATATTTTCTTAAGCAGGCTTTCTATTATCCAGTTAATCTGTCACAATATGCAGGTTGCTTAAGGACTGCTTCTCCAGTTCTTGAATGAGTGTATTCCATTTCCTTCATTTAGCAATGACATCTAGTTGTAAGCCATTATTACTACCAATGGAATAGAGGATTTCAAAATTTTAAGATGCAAACCAACAAAATAAAGGATAGGCCTTAAATGATAGGGAACTTAGGCATATGTTAGGGATAGGCTTCATCTGTTCAAATGCAGAGTCACATTTGAGCTAGTCATCTTCTAGTCCCTTTAGAAGCAATAGATAGAAATTGATGCATGTAGGATGCCAATTATCCTAATGAAGGTATCTAAGAGATCAAGTAGATAATGCTGAAAGGTGCACTTAAAGGCAATGTTTTTCTATTGACTAAATGTGACTAAATGTAGTCAAGCATAGAAATTTAGGTGAACAGAAGAGAAACAACAAAAACAACAACCACAACAAACAGAGATATGATGAAAATCTCCTGACATGCTTCAGTTGAAAGGTGTACTTTTAGGAAAACCTATTGAACTGCTTAGCCGGCATCTGAGACAATTTATATTCCTTATATTTCTCCTAACACCTGAAATTCCTAGTGCTGGAAAATGCAGAAATTTATGTATTTTCATATATCTGAGGGGCTTGGATTAGTCCTGCCTGCTTCCTCAGAGGACTGAATTCAATAGTCATCTAACACACAAAGCCAGCCAAGCCACTCAGACAATGCAGTTGGAAAATTCCAATTTCCTTGGAAAGTTCAGCTGGAAAAGCACCTTTAACATTAATATATGTAAGTCTTGATGTTACAGTATTTATACAGCATTTCTGTATCCATGACCTCTTCTGTCTGAAGATATTTAACTCCCTGTTTCTCAGAAATAAAACTTACGCATTACGCCATAACCTACACTGAAATTGGGAGATCTTTTTACCTCCTATATTTTAATACTATTGATGAGAGAATGCCAGAATTATGGGATTGCCATTAGAGAAAAGAGGAAAAAAATAGTGTGACCCTCTCATGTAGTAGCTAGATCTCTTACATGGGTAAGTATGTTCTAGTTCATGCTTGTATAATTGCAATTATATTTTAACTGGCAAGAATCTCCTCTTGCTGCTGCCAGCAAGTGTAGTAGTTAGTTATACCATGGCTGTGTAAATATTTCTACAGGAGTTGTGATGGGTGTGAGTACCAGTCCTCTCCTGCTTGAGTTATGAATCCCAAAGGTCTGAAACATTCCTAGTTTTGAAAGAACCAGTTGCTATTTGTTTGTTGCGCCTTGCAGCACATTACCCACCAACATGGTACAGCGTAATGGCAATGCTAAATGTTAATGATCAGCAACTTGTTTTCTATGTCACTCACCAGCAGAAATCTGTGTAGTCACCACATAAATAAGAAATAAAAGTTCATCTATTGTCAATGACAGATGACTGACACAAAAATATCTATATTCTCCAAGGATGAGAGAAGACAAATAAAAGGAATTAGAAGCAATATGAAAGAAAATAACATCATTTCAGATGTTTTTATAGTTGCAATGGAAAAAAAAAAAAGAATACACATAGAAAAATATTCTGTTTTTTCCGACTTTTTTTTCGGGGGGGTCTTCTATTGAACAATATTATAGATTGCTGGATAGATAGATATATAGATAGATAGAAAAAAGAAAGTAAAATAATTATTTTTTCTAATTTTGCAAATAAATTTGGGTTGAAAAAATAAAAGAGAAGATTTTAGAGCTGGATACACTTAAAGTGTTCCTCCAAGCTATATATGATCTTCTTCTGCTTACTCACATGTAATGGATAAAACCTTCCAGTGTTATTAGAATGGATTTCAGGACATATCTCAAATATCCACTGCTCATGATATATCCTTTTGGTTCTTGAATTTATAGCCTGTGTCACCATATTTTCTTTTAACAACTCTTCAGTAGATGTGCAGCCACATAAATATCATTTTTGAGCTATGCACTTAAATGTTCTAAACTGTAATTCAGATGACATCAGCCAAGTTAACTGAAGGTTTGAAGTAGGCTTCAAAAGGGCATTAGACTTAACAATTGTATTTTTCTATAAAGTAATGGAAAAATAATTATAATCTAAGAAGCAGTTTCCTAAATCTCAGTTGGATGAAGAAAATACATGAGTAGACATTAGTATATTTCAGATAACATACAATATTTTCAACCCAGGGTTTCTATTCGTAAATATTCATGCATACATGCATGCTTGGATCTGTCTCTAGGAATATACAAGAAATCTATAAAAATGAATTCAATTTTATTTTAAAATGTCTAAAATGCAAACCATATAAATTGATATGCATATGCATGCACATGTACACGTGTATACCTGTATACACAAATGCACTTAAATGTCCACATGGCTATAGAAACATAGAATCATCTAAGTTGGAAAAGACCTTCAAGATCATCAAGTCCAACCATCAACCTGACCTACTGAATGCAGTCACTACACTGTGTCCCATAGTGACATGTCCACATGTCCCTTGAATACCACCAGGGATGGGAACTCCACCACTTTCCTGGGCAGCCCATTGCAATCATAGAATCATGGAATCATAGAATGATAGAATATCCCAAGTTGGAAGCAACCCACAAGGATCATCAAGTCCAACTCCTGGCATAACACAGGACTACCTAAAAAATAAACCTTATGTCTGAGGGCACTGTCCAAATGTTTCGTGACCTCTGGCAGGCTTGGTGCCATGACTACTTCTTGATATATGTATCAACTTACATATGTATGCATTTGATATATGTGCGTTATTTTCATATGTACCATTAGAGAGAACTGAATGAGATCCTTAGAAACTGTTTCTTCTCTCTGAGCAGTGCTACTATCCTAGAATACCCGTGAAAATAGATCATGAGATTTTCCATGTAAGATATGAAATAAGAGATAAAAGGATATTCAAAAGAAAATCCAAACCATTTCAGGAAAAAAAAAATACTCCAAGTAATTGAAAAGAAATCTGATTCTGAATAAAATATGGATGGAATGTATCAGTTTGGATACTCTAAATTAGCATAAATAGCTCAGGAAGGGATAAAAATCTTAACCTTTATTCTGACATGAAATTCATTGGAAATTCAGCCTGAATGCTGTTCTTACTGATAGAATCTCACCATTCATTTGCTTTGTTTCACCAAAATGCTCAGAGAAAACAGGAGAGGGAAGAATAAATGCTTTGGAAACAGTCATTTCACATCTGTGCCTACATGGTGAAGGTGTGAAATGTAACAGCATAACCAACAAAATGAGTTAGTTCAGATAATTGGTAGATATTTTTCCAAGCATTTGACAGCAAATGAGTATGATAGGTAGGGACAGAATTTTATGTGATGTATACACACTGAAAGAAATGAAGCTTTCCAGCTTTCCTCAGCTTAAGCTGACTAAAGAGGACAGCACTGAGGAGGTAAAAACAGAAAGAGAAATGCTGTATATCCTTTTGTTTCTTAACATGTCTTAGGTCCAGAGGCAGTTCCAAATGGGCATAACAAAGAGAAACCACAGGCAGCTGGATGTGATATTACGAAAGGATAAAGAAAAAGCACAAAAGCGACTGCAGGAATGAAGCAAGACTTTTTTTTTTTTTTTTTTTTTTTTTTTTTANTTTTTTTTTTTTTTAGTATTTGCTATTCACTGTAGTCTTTTTAGGTCTTGTAAATACTTTATAGTACTAAGTACAAAAATTATATATTTAATCTTTGGCTCTGTAATCCAGCACTGATATTCATCTACAATAGAAAAAGATTTACCACTTTATATTTATAGAAATATCAATCACCTTTCATTTAATTACAAGGAAGAAACAATAAAAAACATAAAAATCCCATATCACAAAGCTGCACCTTCAAAAAATTCTCATGCTAATTACTTCCTT
Source organism: Anseranas semipalmata (assembly GCA_013399115.1). Classification (NCBI taxonomy): domain Eukaryota; kingdom Metazoa; phylum Chordata; class Aves; order Anseriformes; family Anseranatidae; genus Anseranas; species Anseranas semipalmata. Next base: position 19,761 of record VXAA01000819.1, on the reverse strand, counting down.
TTGTTGTGGAGGAGACTTACTGTGTTCCCACACAGTGTTACTGTGGTGGGAAATAGCTACGCTATGACCATCAGTTTTCAGCTTATAGAATTACTGTACATGTACCGTACAAATAACAACACTAGAAAGTCAATCTCCTCTCACTACACAGTCAAGGATTTTTTTTTTAACAATTACTTAATATAAGGGTTTGGAAAAGTAAATGAAAGATAAAAATGAAAGGGATCTGAGAATACATATTCCTCCTCCTAAGCAGCTATTAGTACATAAAGAACGGGCTGAGGAAAAGATAAATGTGACAGCAGATGCAGAATGGCATATATCTTATTAATAGCTCCTGGCAAAAAAAAAAATTCTTCAAAGCAGAGTGTGCATTACTAATTTTATAGCAAAACTTTAACAGGAATGTTGTAATAATCCCCAAATCAGACCAAATCAGAAAAAAACTCTAAATTATGTGCCAATTTAAGTGCAACTGCACTCAGAGTGACAAGGGTTAATTTTCTCAGTTAATTTTCTCAGTCTTAAGTCCTTGTTATAATAACATGGTATGAAAAAAAACAATAAAAAAAAATCTAACATTAAGGTTAAAGTGTTACTTTTAAAAAAATGCATAGGATTCTTAATTTTTTCTCTCTATTCAACTGCTAAAATTCTTGTGCTAAAATTCTTGTTAATGACTACAGACAGCTAGTAGGCAATCCATAAAATAAAATGTTCCTGTCTTGATGGTGGTTCCTTTCTTACCCAACAGCAGCCACAAGTAGAGCACCTTTGTGCTTCTCCAGGAGCTTTCTGGAACAGTCACCGAGAGCCTGATGGAAACAAAGAACCCTCATGGAAGCTCTAATGGTGATGAAATGTCCTTATTAGGTGTAGAAATACAAAGCAGAGCAAGCAGGAACTCCTTTTTTTATATTTGGATGTTTTCCTAAACAGCAGGTGGATGGCCTCAATCTGCCACACATTGAATTGAATGGAATTATCTAATACAAAGGAAATTCTCTGATGTTGATTTTAATCCAGTTTCCTACCCCTCTGTACTTCAGAGAAATACATGTGGATCTCATCTAATTAGTGAATCTGATCCCGACTGTTTAACATTGTGCTGATTCACATATATTCTTACATGATATAATCTTTTCCTAATGAGAAGTCCTCCAAAACAGTGTCAGGTTATAGTGGGATTCATTTTCCAATGTTAGAGATTGAATCAGCTTTCCAATATTTTAAAGTTACTTTGTCTTTCCCCTGCTGAGGAAGAATATCTGCTTCATATCTACTTACTTCAGACCTGAGCTTCAAAAGCTGGTCGCGTAGCAGTATTTCTGTCACCCTCTGGCTGAATTATAAGAAGACAAGTTTAACCTTCAGTGCATTTCAGGGCTCAGGGGAAGATATTTCTAAAATAGTTAGGAGTCAGAAAAAAACTGGGAGAGAGACAGCTGAAGCAAATTGTGAAAAACAAAAAACAAACACACACAAAAACAATTTTAGAATAGAATGATGCAAGTACAGTATTAAAAATATCAAACCTCTCTTTCTTTCTATAATTTCTTCATGTATCTCCAGGCCTGGACAACAATCATGTTTTCATAAGTTTTCTCAGAAACATCTAAACTATTATGCTATTTAGTGCTTTCCTGGTTTAATCAAATTCAACTCTAACCATCAAAACTGTCTGGATATCATTTTCTATGATGAATTACATTAAAACCAACATGTAAATCTTAAATATGTGCATATCACCTTGTTAAATTCATCTTTACTTAACAACAACAACAACAAAAAGATCATTTATCCAAATATTTGCAATAGTGAGCAAAGATTTCCATGAAATGTTCTTTTTTAAGATAAGACCAGGAGAAGAACTAATGTTGAATTGAGTCATTCTTTCATTTCATTATATGTATTATAGTATTATAAATTCACGAAGTGCTATTGATTTCTGCGTATTCCTGTTTGATTTACTTTTTCCTGTTTGATTAACTTCTTACTTGAAAGTGAGATACTCCACTCAGAGTAGATTGGTCACAGCCTTATTTAAAAATAAGCATTTATGAAGGATATATCTTTATTCAGACCTTCATTTAGTCAATGCTCCATTGCAAAGCAGACTTGTTTCCTTCGTGAACCTAATTAGATTATTTAACAGGCAAGCAAAATCTCACGCATAATAATGTTGTCTTCTTGAGTAACTAGCTGTAACTCCCTTAAAGGAGTGCATAGTGACACTGACGATGCCAGAAGCTCATTACATTCTTACAGTCATTGCAGAGGGAAGCACAGAGTTAGTTAACATCAAGTGCTGAAAGCAATTCTAGTAGGAAGGAGTGATTCTGCTTGAGAGGCTTGAAAAGCAGTTTTGTGAAATGAAGGAACAAAAGTTGGACTGGAGTCCCCATAAGACCCATGGGAATGCAGTGCTCTCAATGCAACAAAATGCTTGCTACGAAATCACTCAGAAGTATTCGGCTGGGGTCAATTCCAAAATCCAGCAACAGTATGACATACTGACAGGTTGTGCCCTCTAGAGAGGGCATGTGAAAAATATGTAGAGAAAACATGCTTCACAATAAAAACAGAGGGTCTCAGAAGAAAGCTTCAATGGACTACTTACATGTGTTAATGCATGCCTAAGAGTTGCTGAATAATGACCTTTCCAAATGTATCAATAAGCAGGAGTTGAATATAGCTCAGTTTATGAATAAGACACAACTTGTCAGTACTGTAATATGAGCTGGCCACTCAGAAGAAGGAAGAAAATAACTAATACTTATCTCAATTTCATATAAGCAAACAAAACCATTCCCTTCAAATATTCTTGCATTTAGACTCTGACACACTTTTTCACCTATTTTTTCCCATGAATTTTGTACCTTGAGAAACTACTCTTATGTTAGGACATTGAATGCAATTAAGTTTGGCCTGCCTAATTACTGTAAATGCTGTCCTATAAGTGGCACGAATATCAAACACAGGGAAAGGATTTTCCTTTATATTAATAGACTTCGCAGCAAGCTGGAGATCTTTACAAACTCCTAACATAACTATTAACACATTTTCTTTGTGAAGTGGGTTAGATCACACTATTTCCTTCCAGTCCTTCTGAAAGCTTTCGCAGTGAGGTTAAGCATGAATTCATGTCTAAGAACCAAACAATACAGATAGGGAGCACACAGTCCTGTTTGATTAAGAGTAAATGCACTTATATATAAAGAATGAATTGATCAGCTTTTATAGGAAGCTTTGAAAGTCACAGGCAATATATTTTAAGATGAACACAAATTCTAGATGGGAAAAAGAAAAAACAGGATCTGAATATTAGGGTTACAGTTTATCTGTTCTCCTTACATTTAAACAGAAGAGATAGACAAGCCTGTCTTTCTTCTTAGGAGTGGAGTGATCATCTGCTGTTTGCTGTTTTTATGATTTGTTTTGTTTTGTTTTGTCTTTTTTGCTTAGTTGGTTGTGTTTTATTTACTTTTTTTTTTTTTTTTCAGTTGAACTGAAAGCTAACCTAAAAATAAACCCTAACATTGAGGGACCAAGAATTTGTTATAGACAGCCTTGGGATTTGTATGTCTTTTGTTGTTGACCTGTATTATATAGTTTATGCTGTCTCTCTAAAAGATACTGAATGATTCATAAATTTCCTTCAGGGAAACTTTGCACTCACCTTCTTCAAAGACTTATCTATCTGTGTAGCATGGTAAATTCTCTTGGTGGAATGAACTGTTGAATTTTATGCTTTGACATTACCTGATAAAAATGACCAGCTGTAACTACCTACTCACCTTCTCAAAAGGAGGCATCCTTAAGTGGTAGATTATATTAATCATTTCTCATAAAACATACACAGAGAACTGCTTTTTTTTTTTTTTTTTTTAGATTATTTAAAAGACACAACAAAAACAACCAACAAACAACTCAGAGCTGGATTTCCTAGCATATAACTTTGGATAGTGTAAGATTAATATCAGTCTAGTTCTAACTGGTGACATATTCACATTCTCTATTTCTTTTTTCCCCCACATTCCCCAAATACTGCTGTAGCCAGTAAATTGGAAATTTCCAGTAAAAATATTTGAGCATAGGAAATGATAATTAAATATATATCTGTTCTGGCAATCAATGCCTAGGGTTGTTTTCATTGAGAGTTCTCTTTGACAGAATGGATCTAATTAGTTATCTTCAGTATATACAAGAATTGTTTATGAAGATGCTTAAGGAAAACAGATATTTATTTTTTCTTTGTGAACAGCTATTCTACACTGACTGCTTATAGTTTATTAAAAAAGAAATAGTGGTGAAAACAGTTTCTAAAGGTGTTTAAAGCAAAATTAATATATATATATATGTATGTATATTACAGTGATCAGAATTTGAGTTGAACTGGATGGTCAAGTAACATTTAATGCTTTACTTCTATGATTTTTCTTCCCCTTTAGGAGAAAGCTCTGACTGTAAGAGCCATACGAACATCACTCCATAGCTTTGTGGTCCTGCATGTCTCCCTCTTTGGAGCAAAGCAGGACACAGAGTTTGACTAATAGTGTGCAAAATTATTCCAACAGACGAAGTGAATGTTACTAGAAAGCAAAGGTATGAGGTCAATGGCAATCCTATTTCTTTTAAAAAGAAAGGATGTGACTTTAGAACTGATCTGTTTAGTGACCATTTTGGTTTAGTCCTGTGAAAAGGTCCAGCCTGGGGCTCCAGGCTAAGCTAACCAAATTTATATTCCAGTCAGAAAATGCCTCCCATATTCTAAAAGCAGTCCTACAGCAAAGGGTTGAACTATAACACACTTTTTGGTCCCTCACCACATCCTTCTCTCTAAATTGGAGAGGTATGGATTTGAAGGATGGACTGTTAGGTGGATTAAGAACTGGTTGGCTGGTCGCAGCCAAAGGGTTGTTGTCAATGGTTCTATGTCTGGGTGGAGGCCAGTCACAAATGGTGTCCCTCAGGGGTCGGTCTTGGGACCGGTGCTCTTCAACATCTTTATCAACGACATAGATGACGGAATCGAGTGCACCCTCAGCAAGTTTGCGGACGACACCAAGCTGAGTGGTGCAGTTGATACAATAGAGGGAAGGGATGCCATCCAGAGGGACCTGGACAGGCTGGAGAAGTGGGCCCAAGAGAACCTAATGAGGTTCAACAAGGCCAAGTGCAAGGTGTTGCCCTTGGGCTGGGGCAATCCCAGGTATTTATACAGACTGGGAGAAGAAGAACTCGAGAGCAGCCCTGCGGAGAAGGACTTGGGGGTCCTGCTGGACGAGAAGCTGGACATGAGCCGGCAGTGCGCGCTTGCGGCCCGGAAGGCCAACTATGTCCTGGGCTGCATTAAAAAAGGGGTGGCCAGCAGGGAGAGGGAGGTGATTGTCCCCCTCTACTCTGCTCTGGTGAGACCCCACCTGGAATACTGTGTGCAGGCCTGGGGCCCCCAGCACAAGAAGGATGTAGAGCTCTTGGAACGGGTCCAGAGGAAGGCCACTAAGATGATCAGAGGGCTGGAACACCTCTCCTATGAAGAAAGGTTGAGGGAACTGGGCTTGTTTAGCTTGGAGAAGAGAAGGCACCGGGGAGACCTCATTGCAGCCTTCCAGTACCTGAAGGGAGCGTATAAACAGGAGGGGGAACTCCTGTTTACACACGTTGATAGTGATAGGACAAGGGGGAATGGTTTCAAACTAAGACAGGGGAGATTTAGGTTGGATATTAGGAGGAAGTTTTTCACTCAGAGGGTGGTGAGGCACTGGAACAGGTTGCCCAGAGAGGTTGTGGATGCCCCGTCTCTGGAGGCATTCAAGGCCAGGCTGGATGTGGCGCTGGGCAGCCTGCTCTAGTAGTTGGCAACCCTGCCCAGAGCAGGGGGGTTGAAACTAGATGATCTTTAAGGTCCTTTTCAACCCAGGCCATTCTATGATTCTATGATTCTATGATTTTTTAACCTGGAGTCAGTGGGCTGGCCTCTACAGATTTCTAGTATGATCAGAGAAAATCAGATGCTTAACTAGAGGGAGAAATATTTTCTCACCATGTGTTGAGGCCTTGACAAACCACTACAACAACTCAAAGCCTTCTTCTTGCATATGAAAGTCTACTTTTTTAACATTTTCTATAAGAAACATATTGTCCTTAATAGGACACAACCAGAGGAGCTTTGCTGGAGCAGTTTTAGAAATAAACTTAGTCCTGAGAACATCATGATGAAATGTTCTTGCCATAGAAATGGATATAAGACCTGAGATGGAAAGATGAAATCTCCCTTTGGTGCACTATCATGAAGGCATCCTAACCTCTCACACAAATAGCACCAATTTTACCNGGGGGGAATGCAGCTATGGCAACTTTCTGTCCAGTAGATACAAACCAATTCTTTCTTAATTGCAATCTGCAGAAAAATCTTATAAACTCAGATACAGAGAGTCTACTGATGCATACAATTTTTTTTAGAAGGCAACCTGCAAAACTGAAATATACTTAATTGGTGCTTCAAATGTAGAGACAGTCCTTTGACTTTGTGGATCAGCTGGTGAAAACAGGTGAAAATAACTATGGGCCTAGCAGAGTGTACAGGAAAAGAAAGCAATTAGAAAACATGTCACCAACCATCTTAGCACCAACTTCAGGTGCTAAGTTATCTCAAAGTAAATGCAAGCAAATTAAAGACAACAGTGTTTTCCATGATTATAAAAGAGTGATTTACCACATAACTGTACAGTGGAAACATAAAGTATAAAAGCACAAAGAAAACAACATTATTTTGGTAAGAGATAAGAAATATGAATTTTCTGAACATTGTCCTTCATGGTAGGAGGTTGCCTACGTCCTCCAGCTGTCCTGCCTGGTCACTGGGTCCCAGCCCAGTGCCCAGGGACCCGGGGTCTTTTCCCAGGCTGGGGGACGTGGCTGTCACTCTCCCCTTTGCTGGTGGCAAGGCTGAGTGTGTGTCCCAGAGACAGACAGACACACAGACACTGGTGTGGCTGGTCAGACAGACTGCCACAGACAAGGTATTGCTGTCAACAGCACATACACAGGACTCACATAAAACAAACCCAAGATAGAGGGATTATGCAGAGTGGTACTTAACGAGAAAAAAAAAAAAAAGACAGGACAGACTGCTGTGATCAGGCTGAGTCAGACAAGTGTGCTGACCAGCCCATTTTGCACATGACCAGCCCTTATTACACCTCTTTCTGTCTGCCCCTCCTCTGCTCCCCCCACTACCCTATCCTTGCACATTGTCTCATAATTGACACAACCCCACTGACCCCCTCCAACAACCTGGACCATCAGTTTTTTTCCAGTTGCAAAATTTGCCAGCAGTTTCTTGATTGGCCATCAATTAGTGTGACTGACCAGGTTTGTTTCTTCCTGTCTTTGTTAACACTAATTGATCAGGTTTTATGTGTGTTTGCCCCCTTCCCTTTCCTTATCATCCCTATATGACAAGTCAGGTAATCTTATTAAATAATAAACATTCTCACATTCCACATATACTTATCATCATCTGCATCAACTGCATCAAACCAGGTTTGGTCTCATCACTCTATCTTGTCATCCCTTGATCAAGTTTGTGCCTCTGCCTGTACTTGTTTGTGGCTTCTTCCTTTTCTTATCAACTCTTTTTGCATTTGAAAGGCCCGTGACCATTGAAAAAGACCTTGACCAGATGACCTTAAAAAAGAAGACACTCTACATACAGCATCCATCAGGAACTTTGTATACAGAATCACAGAATTACAGAACCATTTAGGTTGGAAAAGACCTCCAAATCACTTAGTCCAACCTATAACCTAACATTACCAAGTCCTCCACTAAACCATGTTACACAAAAACCTTAAGTGTGAATTTGTGTCTAAATACCTGGGTGTCCAAATTTTACTGTACAATGACCATTAGGGTAACTTACATATTCATCCAGAGACACGGTGAAGAGTAGTCAGTGCGCTATCAATTTATATCCTAGTGTCTAATTCTCCTGGTTTAAGAAATGTAGTCACTTCCATTACATTATTCCTAGATCAAATTATATTAATCAAAGGATACTGATATTTCAACATGTGAAAAAAAGAAAAAATGCACATCGAATATGCCAAAACAGAATGCATCTGCTGGCTAGCTCACTTTCCTAAGGTGTTACAAACAGATAATCTTGAGTTCATTTTTGGATTCCTCATCAAACTGAAAGATGTAATAAAGCCTGCCTTATGGAGGCAAATCTAGGAGATGCAGCATTTCATGAAGCTAAAGAAATATGCTGACTTTAGTAAATATCAGAAATAGAGAAATATTCAATAAATTCTTTTTCTTTCTTGCCTGTTTTAAGTATTCTTTTTCTTAATTGAAATGACTTCACAACTAGGAAATGCAAGAACCTGAAAGCCATTTTACACTTTGGTTAATCTTTAATTTAAAAGGGTGTTTTTTTATCAAGTCTTTACCTGATTTTACATTAGCTGACATGATGAGACAAATTTATCATGAGGCTTCTTGGCCAGATCAGTTTGTTAGTATACATTTCTTACAAAATGACATAAATAGAAATTATGATCATCACTCTTTCCTGTGCAGCTGTCTATGCTGACAAGAATCCAGGTGAGAAATGCATTTATCCTCATTCCTTCTTATACAGATTCATACATTCTTTTTTTTTTTTCTACACTGTCAGTCCCAGATTTTATTCTCAAACATTCAGTGCTATAAATGTTATATGAACCATGATTGAAATAAAATAAAACATGATTATAGTTAGCATCAGATAAAGAGATTTGACACAATTGATCCTGCAGTTCTATTAGCCTTACTTTAATGTTATACTGTCACATTTAATCTCCATCATCCCTTCTCCAAATCAAATAATCTAAGCCTTTCCATCATTTCACTGAATAAAGCCTTTTACCTCATCCTCCTCACCAGTGGAAATGTTATTTATTATCTAAATATTTAGTTCTGAAATATCACTTTAAATTATTAGATGCAGCCTTTAAGGTAGGGATGAATTACCCACATAGTAATGAAATTGTAACATTTTCCATATTATTGTATGATGTTTGTCTCTTTCTTAACAGTGTCAATATCCTATTCATGATTTCAATCAGTCCTGTTCCCTGAATAGGATTTTTCAATAGACTGGTGTTGTATCTTCATTTTCTCTGGGAAGGATACAGTCCCATCATTATGTCTGAATGATTTAACTTTTTAGTTCTGTTATGCATAGTGTGCTGGCTTGTGTTATTGTAAGTAATGCCTTGTGGTGTGGAGCAATGATTTTTTTTAGTTAAGCATATTTCATTCAATCTTTGCATATTTTCTCAACAGTGGCTCTATGCACCACAAAATAGATGCAGAACATTCTTGCCTAGTTGTACGAACATTTCAATTTAGAATTGCAAAAATTGTATCAATTCATGCTACATGATATTTGCATTCTCTTTTGAGTAAAATTCTAGTCTATATATAATTGTAAATCTGCTATAATCCTATAGAAGGTCTACTTAAATACCTGCAGGCAAATTAAAACTTGCTCTATCTGATTAATCATGCCTCTGAATCTTATCTTACTCCAAAATGCAAATGATGCTGGTAAGTCCCACCAACTCAACACAAGAGAACCCAGGTTTTATTGCAAATTTTAGGAGAGGTTGTCCCATTTTTTACAGAATCCCCAAACTATATGTATAGTTTGTTGTAGTTCCAGCACAGTGTTCAGTGTGACACCATGTGTGCTGTGAATTACCAGTCTGGTTTGTGCAGAGTGAAAAGATACTGTTAAGAAGAATTAATCATTGTGTTAAATCTATTAGTATAGTTTTGTGTCTTTCATCTTGCTAACCATATCTCATCACATTTTCTAACATTTCAACACCACGCTGTAAGAATACTTAGGAGAGTATCTATACATATCTCAGCTAGGACTGACATTGTCATACATGTTAAAATACGTTATTTGCCCTCAAAATGATCTTGTGTGAGTTGGAAAATGTCCGTATTTTAATAGCAATAATACTAAATGATAGTATAGATCGGCAAAGATCATATGGAAATTATTATGTAGATAATGAATCTACAGTTATTTAAAGATCATAAATATCAGAATGAAAGGATTTTTCTTTTTTTTTTTTTTTTTGACTATAAAGAACATTACTAGAAATAAATGTAGATGCTAAAATGGGCAAATAAAATATGCAAGGCATTTAACTTCTGTCTGAAGGTAATGATAAGATACCTAATTGTCTGAGATTTATAAAAGTACAGTAGGCCAAAGATGGTCTCAAGTCAGATAGGAAACCATCTGGCATTTAGCAGAGAGACAAGCTAAAAGTGCCAGCAGATCAATTTTATTTCTTAGATTTAAGATTGGATAAAAACGTTCCCCAAGCCACTGACAAAGTTATACCATTAAATAATACTTTAAGAAAAAGAAAGAGAGAGAATAAGGAAAGTGTAGCACTGACTTCAGTGGGAACACTATAAAAATTTAGGATGAAACATAACCATACCTGATGATGTTTTCCAGGAGATGCCTATTTAGATGTAATAAAGTGTCTTTTGGTGAGGATCTCAAAGACTGATCTGCTGTAATGTGAACATCTAAAATAATAAAAAAAAAAACTGCTTTTAAAGTGCCTTTCTTCAGAGAGTCTAAAAATTCACACACAGTTTCACTGTAGGGATCTGAAAATGAATGTGAAATTAAATCCTCAAATACATCTATAAAAAGTATTGTGAAACAACTATATGTGAAGATATGTATAAACCAGTTAATAGTCATTGATAAGTGTTGCATCTTGCATTATTTTTTTCTACAAGTACAGCTCCTGCTTTTTTGTGTTAAGGGTTGCTGGATATAGTCTGAACCATACTAGGGTGAATTAACAGATTGAATTGGAGCCGTCCTTGCCATCACATTACCAAGTCAGGCTTCCATTTATTTTAGACTTCCAATAGGAGAAGTGGAGAATAGTCCCATCTTGCATCCTGCCTAGCGATTATAGCCTGAGGAGTAGAAGTATTTTGTTGAAACTCATTGACTGAGAAATATGGGCAACTCAGGTATTGCTTACATGAGTTTTGTAATCCGCAGGTAAAAACATCCAAAGGTATGCTCTTCCTCCTGTTAGGCATATACTTTCAGAAGGAAATGCCACAAGCGTTGTGGTTTAACCCAGCAGGCAGCTCAGCGCCACACAGCCACTCACTCACTCTCCCCACGTGGGAGGGGAGAGAGAATCAGAAAGGTAAAAGTACGAGAACTCACAGGTTGAGATAAAGACAGTTCACTAGGTAAAGCAAAAGCTGCGTGTGCAAGCAAAGCAAAACAAGGAATTCATTCACTGCTTCCCCTTGGCAGGCAGGTGTTCAGCCACTTCCAGGAAAACAGCACTCAATCACATGTAACAGTTTCTTGGAAAGACAAATGCCATCACTCCAAACATCCTCCCCTCTTCCTTCTTTTCTCCTGCTTTTATCGCTGAGCATGACATCATATGGTATGGAATATCCCTTTGGGTCAGCTGTCCTGGTTCTGTCCCCTCCCAGCTCCTGGTGCACCCCCAGCCTCCTCGCTGGCAGGGCAGCACAAGAAGCTGAAAAGTCCTTGGCTCTGTGTGAGCACTGCTCTGCAACAACTAAAAAACATCAGTGTGTTATCACCACTATTTTTATCAAAAGTCCAAAACATAGCATCATACAAGCCTCTCTGAAGAAAATTAAGTCTATCCCAGCCAAAACCATGTCAGTATCCACCCCTGATTCCATACCACTTATGTCATGCTCAGGTCTCACACTTTCCAATGCATCCTCATTAATTACCACACTTACTAATTACTTAGCAATTACTAATATACAGATATCATTCCCTTAGTCTATGGACCACACTGGTTAAATGTACATAAAATGTCCATAAGATGTCCACTGAATTCTTTTAGTCCATGATTAGATTCAATCTGTTATGATGGTCTCTCAGGACAGGAGAGGTGGTGTGTTTCATGGAGTTACTGGATGCCAAAGCCAGCTCAGGTCTGGTCACTGCTGCACTTGCACTGCTTCTTGTGAGGCTCATCCTCTGTTGGTTTGAGTGGTTCCTGTTATAGGACTTCCTATGGAAGTTCCTGGTTTGAGCTATCTGGAAGAACTGATTTGCTTATTAGACTGCAAGCCTCTATACTCAGTTTAAGGTCTCTGCCCCACTGGGACAAAATATTTAAGTCTGAATATTATCAAAATGAAGTAGAATGAAGATAGTTATACATTCTCTTTTGCCAATGAGCCCTCTTATACTAAATAACTAAAAAGTAAAATGAAAATATTTTCACTTTCTTCACTAAGGTTCTGTGAAAGAAAACTGTTTTAGATAATACAGATGCAAGTATTCATTCCATTTTTAAACAGTTGATTTTAAAAATTCTCAGCAGAATAACAACTCATTTATCAGTTTCTGGAACTGAAAGGGGCTGAGGGGGAGTCTTTTTTCAGTCTTTTTTCAAATTTTTCAACATGTGCATTCTTGACACATCTTACTGTGGAATGAAAATTCAAGATACATTCTACAATCCCCACTCATTTAAAGTAGAATGTACTAATTCTAGAAGTGTTGATTATATGTTTTTGGAGATCATTTATCTTATCTAAATCTGAAGAGTTTAGACTTGCTGTGAGGACTGAATAATTAATCTATTTCATGGACCATTAAAAGTTGATTATTCAGACTATTTCGGAGTACCTTGCACTTCTCCAATTATATTTTTTTCTAGTAACTTGTTCAATATAAAGAGGCTTATATAGCCATTAAATAGGTCTATGACACTCTTTAACGATTTCAAGGAAAAAAAACTCAAAAGGTTACTATAAAGTAATTTATTTATTTATTTATTTATTTATAATCAAATTAGATTCTATATGTTTTCTAAAGTATAAAAATATTAATTGTTTTCCAAAAATAATTGTTTGGTAAGTATAAGCAGATAGAAGAACGTGATATTGGAGAACACGCAAAGAGAAACAATGCCATTAGCAGATGATTCTTTTTTCCCTGAATATTGCCATCAATGCAATCTGTTGTTTTTTAGAAAAAACATCTACAGATGGAAGAAGTCACATGGAACATTTATTTTCTCAGCACCCACTCAAAAAATAACAAGGCTATATTGTCAAAAAAGTCACTGAAATTCAAAATAACAGTGAAGAAGAAAATAGACCAATGAGTAAAATCTGAGGATATAAAAAAAAAATCCCGAGACAATTTCATAGTATCCTCTGCATTTTTTGGATTCCACGCACTACTATCTGATACCAGCCAACTGGAATACAGCGACAACAGCAAAATTATTCAAGTACAACTTTCTGAAATGGGAGATGTCATGCCCAGAGTGCACCACCACTCCACCTTGGTGCCTGGCAGTGAGGCTTGTGGCTTGTCTGGACCAATTCCACTCTTCTTCTTTATCTCTGCTTGATCCTCAGCTACCTCCATGTCCTCCTTCTGGATCCCAGTCCTCACTCAGGACTGCCATTAAGACTTCCTAGTCTTGTTTGCCTTTGTCCTTTCACTTCTTTACATGCTCAGGCTTTTGCCACCACTCACCTCTGCTAACACTGGGGTCTGCTGCACATCCCTCGCAGCAGCACTCTCAGCAGCCTCTTTCAAATATGTTTTCCTCTCTTTGTAACCATCTACATATTCCTTCAAATTCTGAAGCTCAGCCTTCTGCTCCAGTCCCTTCTTGAAGTGCACACATTAATAACTAACACAAATAACTACACTGATCACCTGTTTTTAATCATACTATTCTTCTCTTATTTTAGAAGATATTTTCCACAGTGATACAATATTGGACCTATCTGATCTTCATCTTGAGGAAGAGGGCTATGGATTTTCACAGCAAATTCTTTCCATGGTCTGGACCATATGGATACCACTAAGACATTTAATGAGTCAGGGGCATCTGCCTCCTTCCTGTCCTAATCATCCTTATGTTCACACACTGATTGCACTCACTTTCCTATATAGCAGCAGTTGTTATCCAGACCATTTTAAAAAACTGGGCTATGCAGATACCCCACAAAAGACAAATCCAGTTTTGAAATAAGGATAGCATTTGCAAAGTAATTTAAAAAAAAAATCAGTGAGCTCTAATGGAAGGAAAGGTAATGAGTTGTTGTTTTTGTTGGCAAAATCTCTAAGTTAATTTTACCTCTTTATGCTTTCACACCCACATATCAAAAGCATCAAGATATGTGTGTGCAAGTGGTCTGGCCAGGATCAAAATAGAGGCTGATGTGTGCACCCTCCACCCTCTTGTTTCTATGCAAAACAGGTTGAGGGAAGCTAACAGTTGAGACCTCAACTGTTTTCATTTGGTGACACCAAATGAATTTTCAATTTCCTCTGAAATCCTGTATGAGTGCATGATGTTTGAGAACGTTTGCACCATTCTTTTGTTTCACTCTTCATATATTTACTGAATTTCACAATTATTTTCCTCTGTCTTTTTTCTTTTGTTACACTTCAGTTCTGTTCTTCATCTTCTTGATACCTCATTTTTGTGTCAGTTTGCTCCTCCTCTTCATTTGAATGAAATCACACGTGATCCTAACATATACCTTCTAGTCCTTATTTTTGCTATTTCTGCTGGTGCTTCATTATAGACATGTACACTTGTACACACACACTAATTCATAGGCAATTCATAGCAATCTTAATATTTGTTTTACAAATTTCTACATGCGATATTCTGGAACACCTCAGCCTAGGGTGCCTTCTGGGCATCTATTCCTAGGCAGCTAAGTCAAGCCATAGCTATCCACAGAACATGAAGTATTTGAAAAATAGAAACAAAGGGTTTAGAGAAGAGTAAGTGGAACACTAGAAGGTTAGAAAATCATGTTGTTACATGGAATTCTTAGTTAATTTGTTCTATCCAATTTATTAATTTACAGTAATAGTGTAATTTGGTCACATCCTTCTAACAACACTATGATGATTTTCTCAGTCTATCACAAAGCAATTTATTAAAGCCATTGGCTAGAATTAAAATTTTTGGCTATACAAATTCACATAGATTTTCAGCAATAAATGTATCCAATTTTTAGAATAGGTCATGACAAATGTGTTGATATCTGCATCACTGGACTGATCATTACTGAACATAAACTATGTCAAGTTACTTTTTACTTTTTTGAAGTATGTACCCTAGTTCGAGCACAGCTCTTGAGCCTGGAGCAGGATGTACTGTAAAGACATAATAAAACAATTGCACATCTGATCATCAAAACCTAGGAGACACATCCAAGAGGCAAAAGAGGTAATGTTTACTGATATGGTCCCATGTCTCAACAGGAACAAATAACTGAGATTGGTATCTTTGAAGTATTTGAAGAAATCAGCTCTTTTCTTGCTCACATCAGGCCCAAATGCCTCCTCCTTGATACCTCAGTTCCACTCCTTTCTCTGTTTAATTCCTATAGTATCCTTTTTTACATGTTCTCAGACTCCTCTTTTTTTCCTTCCCTGACATCTTCACCTTATCTTGGAGAGGAATTAGAAGACCCCAACTTGAAAGAAAGCATAGATACATTTGGCTTTTCATTTTACGGCAACATAATGTGTTTATAAGGAGGCAGGAACAGCATCCAATCTTGTTCTTACATTCTGTATATCCCATACATTTTCACTTCCACTTCCAAAGTTCCAGAATAATTTAGTTGAAACTGTTCCATTTCTGTAATCTTTCAATTCAACCAGCAAATATTATTTGACAAAGCCCCCAAAAAACTTCCAGAAGAGGAATTCTCACCAGAAGATGATAGATAATATGTTTGGGCAAGGTTTTATTTTTCAGAGAAGAATGTAGGGATAACCTACATCTTTTGCTTAAATATTATAATATTCAGGATGCATGGTGCTATCAGGCTTCTTACCTTGATTTGTGGGATCAGTACCAGCGCAGGCAAGGGGCATTATCAGTACGAAATCTTTCCATTCCCTCAAAGTGGTATGGATTTCAGAAAAGATGTATGGAAGGTCTGTTGCAAGTGACAATAGACAAATCTGGCTAACTTATATGTGTCCAAAAAAGTCTCAGCAGAGACTCACTGAACTGCAACAAAAATTCCCTGAGGCTCTGTCTCATTGAAATAATCTATTCTAGGACTGCAAGAACCCTTTTTGTATTAATCATTAAGTGATGAAATGGTCTCTGCAGGAGCCAGGGCACTAATATAGAAACTAAGATGCAGAGAGAGAGATAAAACAGTGACTATGTATTTGATTTAGAAGAACAGATTTAGAAAAGGATGTCCAGTCTGTCAAAAGTAATAGGACTGAAAAGCCACAGAAAAAAAAGTGGAGAGTGAGGTCATGGAAACACCGCAGAGAAATTTGAGGAGTAGCTTTATGGTTGGACATCAGATCAGATTATTTTTCCATTGTGTCTTGACAAAATAGGCATTATCTCAAGCTTTATAAATTCTAATATCTTCAGTTTTCCAAATTGTTTACATCTTTGTACTACTTTATTTTCCATGTGCTGTGTTTATACTGCTTCACATAATTAAATTCAAAGAATCTGATGTTGTTAATGAGATCCTAAATAATTTCATGAAGAACTTGTGTCCTGAATTCATCTTAAACTGAATTAATATGCTTTTTTTTTTTCTCAAATCCTTTCTTAAACTAAGCTGTATAACTTGCTGTTCTAATTAAGCTTTTATCAAAAGCTATTCTGAAGCCTTATTTCAAGAGCTACTGCAGAAGGATTAGAAATATTTTTTGTCTGGCTGAGCTAGAAACTACCATTTACTTTGTTTTAACTGTGCAAATAGCAATCCTTAACATAAATTTTACTTTCACTTTTGACGTTTCTCATCTATTTGTTTTAAAGATTTGTGATAAGCCAGCAAAAAATGTAAAAAAAAACCAAAAAACTTGCTTACAAGCTACTTCAATTGTCTACTTTGTACTTCATGGCTACAAAAATATTAAGCTTTCTTATTATTTATTTTATCTTATTTATTTTTTCTTAATATTATCTGAATATTAAGCACAATTGTCACAACAAAGTAAGAACTCTATGGATTAGTTACCTAAAATAAAACAAACCTTAAAACCCACCACCACCACAAAAACCCTGCAACTTTACACTTTCCTGGCTATCATTTTTCATTCTGCACTGAGAAATACTGCTTTCATATTTATTAGATTGGCTGGTGGGCTTTAAGTCTTATAATTTCAAGAATATTGACACTTTTCATGAATGTTGTCTGTATGACATATGTGAGTAGAAAATGTCTATATGCTGGCCTAATCCCTTTACCCTAAACCTGCAACATAACACATGAGACAAAATGGCTGAGTTCTGGGTATTCCGGTAGCTGTTTGTGTGAGGGTTTGTTTTGTGTGTGTGTACGTGTTTTTGTTTGTTTTGTTTTGTTTTTATTATTATTGTCTTACTTTAGATTTCTGAAGGGTTCTAACTGTTTGAAAAAGGCATCTGGACTTTTTTTTTTTTTTAGATAAATAATTGTAAGAAACGTTTCTCTGAACAATTATGTATCCTTTCGTCATAAAGATGACAAGTTCACACCAAAAAAAAATGTTGGATACAGAGAAGCAAAAGCTTTTTAAAATTAGTTTTATATTTTTAACACATGAAATGACTTATAAAGAATGGGACAGTTAAACCAGAGGTGGAATGAACTTAAAGGTAAAACCTGAACATGTATCTTAACAGGAGTTATTAATAGGAGTCTTAAAAGGAGTTATGCAATAGTATGCAGACATCCAAATATTAATGTTTCTGATATCCTGTTAATAACTGAGAAGACAAAAATAAAAGCAGACACCAATGAAATAAACAAGCAGTGTCCCAGTTGTGCCACTATTATTCTTTTTTATTGAAAACTTGTGAGGCTATGCAAGCAGTCTGAATAAAAATGGTTCAGCTAGTAGAATGCCTAACAAATTACGATAACTTCTCAGAAAATCTACTTCTGATATACGATGAATGATAAATCAGTGAGATACCAGTAACTAGTTTTCCTGGGTATAATCTATTCACCAAGAATACCTTTTGTCAGAGAAGTGGAATTTCAAATAGGACTAAATAATGCTAAATATATCACATAGTCCAGTAAAAGGATTATGCATCCAAAACTGTATTCATACAAGTCAAACTGTAAGAGAACACAGAGTATTATAACATGGACTTCTCTAGCAGGAAGTTAAAATTTTGTGACAATAATATTATAAGGTTAGAAAATCTTTTCTCTGAGCAGGGACCAAAGCAAACTGCAAAACAATTAAGTTTATAAAGACAAAGATTAAAAGAGACTTGAGTGGTTCTACTTACACAATCTTAAATAAAATACATTCAGTACATTTGAGAAGGCAACACACTTTAAAACAGGAAAAAGAGAGAACTTTTATCTATTCCAACATGAGTTCGTAGAACTCTGCTTGCTCTTAGATGCTATTCAGACAGTAACTTGGCATAAATCGAAAAGGAATTAGACCTCCATCAGTTTTCTAGACATGACAGTTCAGACAGCCATCAGCTTTCTAGGCACAAGGGTTTTCCACTTGGGATGGAGACTGTGGTAGGGTTTGTTTGTTTTTTTGTTTTACTTCCATGAAGGGCACTTAACCTTTATAATTTAGGACAGGTAGTTATGCCCATACCATACCATGGAGCTCTACAACAGAACAAACAAGTCAGATCCATCCCAAACACTTGCAAATATATATTTTATTGCAGCACATTTCAAAGCTTGGATCCAAAAATGTGTAGGCTGAGCACAAAATCTTGTTTATGAGCAAAGAAGTGGCATACGCTGTACCTAACTAAAGCCAAGAATTTATTGTTCCTATAATTGAAATCTGAACAGTCTAATTCAAGAATCATTATTAATCTAGTTCTAATTGTCACAGAAAAACAAAGCATAATAATGCAGTTAAAATTGTTGTATACATGTTTAATTTCTACCTCTTTTTCTTAATTTCTCCTTTTCTGTGCTCCTCCAGGTCCTAAGGCTGGTACTTTCATTCAGGTGTTGACAGTGTGTGTTGCAATGAAAAAAAAAACACAAAGTGAGATGGAAAAGGAAAAAGAAATACAAATTACTGACTCCCCTGCAGAGTGCAACACTGAGGAAAAAAAAAAAAAAAAAAAAAAAAAAAGGTATTTCATGCAACTCGGGACATACCATGTAATAGTGAATGGGAGATTTTAACATAACTACAACTGTCAGGACATCATCTGTAATACCATTCAGTGCACTATTCCAGGCACCCATATTAAAGGAAATAAAACTCAAAATAAAATAAGCACAAGGAAGAGTTGCTAAAACAAATGCCAAATGAAAGGCCTTTCCAGTGAGAAATCATTATTATACCTTATGAACTTGACTTATACAAACAAGCTAAATACAGACTGAATAAAGAAGATGGATGCTGTCAAGAAATATATCATGGATGGACAAAAAATTATTTAATATCTGTCCATGTGCTTTTGACTATTGAACATAAACTATTGAACAAAGCATTTTGTTTGGATTTTAGAAGGATTTAATCACAAGAACATGGTTCCTTTCATTTTTCATTTTGCATATATAAAAAATAAATAACTTCAATGGTCATTAAACCTTTACTTTACCATAAACTATTGCTATTCCCTAACCACTAGACAACATTTTTTTCCTTCCTTTCCCTCTCCTTCCACAGTAGCTGCTATATCACAGAATCACAGA
>VXAA01000818.1:0-21493 GCA_013399115.1 Anseranas semipalmata | reverse complement strand
AATTACAATGATTATAATAATTATTTAAATAATAACATTTATAGGCATAAAATGAAAAAGTACTGAAATTATTCTATTATGGTAAAAATGTTTATTTTGCAAATTTCATACATTACTAATACATTATTTATTGTTTTTAACTTCAATCACTAAATAAAAACCTAGTACTTAAATGCCTTATAAAAATCAAAGCTAAAGAGAAAAGAACAAGATGTTTTTAACATGAAATAATATTGATGAAGAATGCCATACTCATAAAAACTAAATTGCTCAGAAATTATTGTTTTCTAATTAAAGTATCACTAACAAATTAAATATTTTTGTTATATCAAAAATATCTTCTTTTGTTAATGGGACATACACAAAATTTACTCTTTTAACATATCCTATTGAGAAAAGTTTATAGTACTTTCATATTTCACACCTCTTTATTCTAGATCTTCTCTCTAGTGTTCTACAACTCTTTGTGATAAATTCAGAAGTAGCAGAGTAAAGTAGAGGTGTTGGTGGTCCTTTTCTTGCAATAGTATTGCTCTTGCTAAAAATGATGTCTTGGAATTTGACCCTGCTTGAGCAAGGGGGTTGGACCAGACGACCTCCAGAGGTCCCTTCCAACCTCAACCATTCTGTGATTCTGTGATTCTGTGAAAGTGTTTATCAAAATCACATCAAAACTTGGTAACTGTTCATGAATGCTTCTGATTGATAAGATTTTTTTTAATATTGTTTCACAGAAATAAACAAATCAGTTTCATTTTTGAAGGATAAACAATGTCAAAACAAGTTAACTTCCAGCAAAATGCAAATATCGATCTTTTTAAAAACTGAAATAAAAATAGCTTGATCTTTCAGTATGGGAAACATAAAAACATAAAAAACTTATATGTTTAAGTTATCTTAGAGACAAAGAAAGAATGTCTTTTAAATGTATATACAATCTCAAATACAGAATATTTTTAAAGAAAAATTATTGCATTTATGCCATAAGAAAGTGACATTTGAAGTTGTTCTCACTTTTTGACATTAATCAAGTAAAAACAACAACAACAAAAAAAAAAAAAAAAAACAGGCAATAAAAGTTGTATATCATTCTGCTGTATTTTATCTTAGAGCACCACTGTATTAAGTGTTACATTCAATGCAACAGTTTGTTACAGAATTTCTCAGGATTAACTTCTCTATCTGCCTGTGTATTTCACTTTTTTCCCCATGCACTGGCTGTCTCCTTTAGTTCACATCACTTCTTTTGACATTTAAAGCTTAAATGGTGAAAGTTAAAGAGTATTGAAACTAGAGAAACAGGTTTAAAATCTAAACCACTACCTTGCTACATGCCTTCAAAGATCCCTATAGGTGTAAATATAGAAACCCCCGATAGAGAAAATCACTCCCACCTAGGCTTTTTCCACCAGCAGAAATAAATTGAAACGTTACGGAAGAAAGTCAAACTACTTGAAGGGAAAGAAACAAAGAAGTACTACACAGGCTATTGTTAAGAAAAATAAACCATAAAGAAATAGCTGGCTTTTGTCTAAGCAGGTGTAGTAAAAGAAAGGTGCATTTACAAACATGAATTTTTAGAATTATGTTTTTGTATATGTCTTCCTTCTTTAGACAAAAATAAACTAAAAAAAAAAGGTCATGCAAATTAAATTCATATCCAAGCATTTAGAGAAAAATGTAAACCCAGTTGAAAACATTTCTTTTTTTCAAGTGCACAATACAAATAGATGAAAATATAGCTGAAACAGTGAGTGAATCTGTGATGGAAGGAGAGCTGATTTGTAATTTTGTTTATGGGATGTTTTCTGTGCAAACATATCAAGCTAGTCTGAAAAAAAAAAAAAAAAAAAAAACTGCAAGGAAGAATAAGCATGAAAGAAAAGAGCAGTGTGAGGTAGACTGCTTCTCCGAAGATGTTTGTTAAATTACCAAGGGTCTTCTTGTTTTTGTTTGCATCACCTTAGAACCTACTATAATGGACATGGTCCATCATGGAGAAGGCACCTCTGCTAAGGTGTCGTACAGACACAAAACTAAAGAAAGGAAAACACAGTCTCAGTGATCTTACAAACAAAATACAAGCAATGTGCAGCACAGTGAGACATCATAGAGAAAAAAGTGTAATTCCATTGGTCAGAACAATAAAGGTGAGTACAGAATGTCAGTTAGTTTTACCTTAGATTACAGTATGGGACTAGATGAAAACCTTTGGTGCCTTTCATTTCTATGAGTATATGACTGATCAAAGCCAGGAGATGCCTTCTTGATACTGAATGAAATTCAATAGTTAGAAGTGCAATAAAGCCCTTAAGGGCTTATGCAGGTGAGGACAGCGTGGATAGTTTTGGTAAATAAGACGGTTTTAGAGGTCAGCTGTTATATTGGCTGTAGGAGAGACTAGGAATGCTATGAGAGAGCTGGGAAGGAGACCTGTGCTACACTTAGCAGAACACAAGCATGGCACGCTTGCCAAGCTTAGGAAGAAAAAATAAACTTCTGAAGTGCTCTAAAGAAATAATCAGCACTTGCACACTGATGCAGATGTACAACAAATAGGGGCTGAGAGATAAAGAGAACCTGAAGAAAGAGAGTAAGAAAGAGGAGACCTAAATGCATTAACTGGGATTACAATACAAAAGTTGCATACAGGCTTATCACTGCATTATAAAATCACGCTGCTTCTTTGCTTTCTCTCTGGTTCAATGACTCCAGTGGCACATTTTCACCTATCTGAATAAGAGCTGAAATTCCTATGGTGATTTCAAATACCTCACATTACAATGCGGGCATAGAATCAGCGCTTGCACCTTAAATTACCACTACTTCAGTGCAAGCTTTTAAGTTCTATTTGTCCTCTATAGGAAAAGAGTGAGATCCTTACCTCTGCCACAGTAAGAAATTAAATTCAGGAATTGAATTTTAGCTTAAACAGGCATTTAAATCAAATGTTCTAGTGAAAGAAAGGAATGTGACTTTAGACTTTCTGCCCTCTTCCACTGCCCTTAAAAATGATGACACTTTACTCAGCATTACGGACTCTCTACAAGGTGACAGCTACCCAGACATTAAGCATGGCAGTGTCAGATGTTAGGATGACATGGTGCCTCTGTGAATGTTACGCTGTGCCACAGCGTGCAAATTAAAGGGAGGTGCTCTTTTTTGTGTTGCTATACATTTTGAAAGGGAGAAGAAAAAAGACAGAAAAAGGCAGAGGAGGAAAAAGATAACAAAGAAGAAAAAGAAATGTCAAGAGATCATTCTTACGAGAGTTGTCATTTAATTATGCTTGTCTCAATTAAAAGCACAGGAAATCAAAAACAAAAAAGACTAGGAATGGGTTAAGATCTAGGTAGTACGATATAATTATAGAGAGGGTGTTTTTTTTTTTCATAGAATTATAATTGATTCTATGTTATTCTGGAAAAGGGATTTGAGTACACAGTTTACTGAAATAGATTGTACACCAATCTGGAAACACGTGTCCAAATGTTCTATTTCTACAAGTCAAAGTAAATTTAAGTGAAATGTACTTGCAATTAACATTAGCTAAGTGAAGGTGTGGGTAAGACATTTTGCTCTATATTTGATTTTGATGAATATTTTATAATACATTTTCTAAAAGAACAGAATATACAATACACACACACACACATAAGCACACATAAACACACATATGTTTTGTGATAATATTCACATAATGCTTCGATCAATGATCTTGAAATTACAATTTTCCTCAACCTCTCTGGAAAGAAAACAAACAAAAAAACTCCTCCCACCCTACAGTGTGTCTCATGTGCACACCTGATTGTTTTCAGTCAGAGACCACAGAGGGAGTCGGTAAATATTTTCTTTTTTTATGAATTGTGAGGCCAACTTAAAAATCACCCCTCCACTGCCTGGGACACATTCATGTCCAAGGCTTGGGTCATCTGAAGGTTGTATATCACAGCATCCATGCAAAGACCTAAGGTTTTAGTTATGCTATTTCTCTTACTCCAGCACTGGTCTTTTGAACCAAAAGTTTGTTATTGTGTGTGTAGAAGAAGAAAAAAAGTGAGGATGTACAAAAGACACAGAGTAAATGTTTTATAGAGCTTTCTGGTACAAACATTTATTTCCTGGGTTTCTACCAAAAAAATTCTGAAAGTGAAGTTGTTAAACCAGGCAGTCTTTCCTGATTCTCTGTTCCCAAGCGCTCCTTACTATATAGTAATGACTTTATCTACTTTACAAGAATTACCCTGGGTTTTTAATGACCACAGTATACCAAACCCCTCTCTTTTAGATTTTGTCCCATATATGGAACTAATTATCCAAAATCACGCTCATTCATTAACACACTGTAAAGACATAGTGACAAAACTTAATTCTGCCAGACTGCATTTAGCATTCCACACCCTTTACACAAATGAAAAATCCAAATGTTTAATTGCACTTTTATCTGTTAAATAGTTAAACCATGTTGATTGAAATTCTATGCAAAATATTCATTCCTAACACATACCAAGTTTCAAAGTGGAGCACAGTTTTACAGCTTCGTTAAAAATCCCTTTAAAATATGGATTTAAAATGGAAATGCTGGCAGACTTAAGGCTAGCAGAGCTAGTTTGATCTGCTATAGTATGGTTTTGAATCAAAATGATGTTACTAGAGATGCGTCAACTGAACATACACTAACACAAAGGCATGTTTGGGTCTTTAGTCAGAAGCACAAAAGTTGTAAAATGACCATAGTTATTGAGCTCTGAATTATGAGAAATAAGGATACTGCTGTTTCCTTGAAACTCCAACTGCAATTTATATGGCCATTATTAAGCAATTAATGTCACTTAACATAAAGTGCTGTTGTAGGGATACAGCACAATAAACCTTTTTTCATGAATATTTCTTATTGCACATTTTGAAAGTCAGTCTTGTGAGAAATTCTGGCTGCTAAATTAAGTAAATCAATTAAGAGGTTATAAAATATGCCCTAAAATTTTTGAAAAGGAATTATTCAATTAAAAGCCTTAAATATACCAAATAATTATTTTTTTCACTCTAAATAATTATTATTTCACTCTGATTTTATTTTATTTTATTTTATTTTATTTTATTTTATTTTAATTTTAGCTGGGGGACTCATCTATTGTAAAGTCTATTCAGACTTCTATTAACTTCAACGGCATTTTTAGTTCATTGAAATAGATCCAGTGAAGTCTATTCAGTGAAGCGGATTTTAAAGGATTCACAGATCCAGTTTATAACCCTCTGAAAATATGTTTCAGGTTTGCAACAGTTATACAATTTTCTTCTCATTTACAAATCTTAGGCCTTGTAGCTTTTAAAGTCAAACACCAACTGCACAATTCCCAAATCCTAGACCAGGCCTAGGATACAGTTCTTTATGCATTTATTACAGTGATCCAGTAAAACTGACTGAGTTCAGGTTCTAGAGGATTTTGTAATTTGTGAGTCTGTGACTAAATGAAACAAACCTCCTGAAGTGTTTTTAACAATAAGAGCATGCTTAGAGGTACAGGTTTTAAAGCTATAAAGCAGTCCATGTATCCCTGTCTTATCTCAAGCCTTACTATCTGCTGATAGTGATGTAGATACAGCAGGCACCTCAGTCTTTTTCTCTTAAGCAACTACACTCTGTTCACTTTTGCCCCAGTCCTTTTGAAAGGTTCTTTTACCTCCTATCCTTACACTGACTTTTAATAAATCTTTCTCATGGGTGATTCATCCTAAACCATTTTTTTCCTGTCAACTTCCTATTAAACTTAAGCAATTTATTCATACAGTACAACTACAGTACAACATCCTCATCACCAAACTAACATATCCTTAAATTACAGAAGAGTTCCAAATTTATTATAGACTATATGATATACCTGGCTTTTAAGCACTGGAATTAAAATAAAAAGTGTAAGGTGCCAGTACTGCAGTGGTACTGAGTTTTATACAGTCATTTCTGCCACTCAAACAGTAAGTGCTCTGTTTTAGATTAAGAAAGACCAAGGACACAGAATGTCACTGAAACAGAGAAGCTCTGGGCTTTTGGATGTTTAGTCCTCTTTGTCCCACTGTTTGCCTTCTTATTTGGATACAGTCTTACCTAAGCCACTACCCTTGGGGCTACAACGGGCTTTTCTCTTAATAAATTCATGAACTAATCGCATTAGCTCTTTTCCTGACAATTGTTTCTAGAATTATATTCTATAAGGGAAAAAGCTTCAATAGAAGACACTGACTGCAATCTCACCAAAGCAGTCCTCACTAAGTCATAGTTTAATACTGAAAATATTTTATTATCTTCTTTATTTACCAAAAAGTTTAGGCTACAGGGCTAAATGTTGGCAGAGCAGGGGACTAAAATCAAGCATAGGGAAAGGTTAGATATCGTAGCCTATAGCATCAGAAATGTTGACAAATTTTATTTATTAATTTATTTATTTACAGAAAAAGTGGCCTTTACTGAATTTTGGCTAGAAAGAAATCAGGTACTTCTTGTCTAAGGAGGATTCCAGATTACAAAAAGGAGAAAGGGGTGGTGGCAGTAGTTCACAGTGCTGACTAAGGCACTTAGGTAGCTTGGAAATAGAAAAATTAACTTACACCCCATTTTTAGTTTGGGGTGTCTAGTTTAGTCTAGCAAATTAATACTGATAGCGCTGATTGATAGTATTGGTTTTGATCAGTATCAAAACAAATTACAGAAGTTTCTTATCTATGCCGAAGTTCGTTATTCCCTCAGCTATAGGCACAACAAATGTTACTGTAAACTGCGCAACTGAAATGGTTGAGAATTATATTTATCTTGCAAGATTTCTATTAGCTGTTCTGTTCTATGTTGATCAACATGTTTCTTGTATTGGAACACCCAAAACTGGTTACAGGACTCCAGAAGTGGCAGACATCCAGACTCTGACGAGCACAGTAGAGAGGGGTGAAGTCGCTCCCCTGGACCTCTTGGCCGTACTCCAGTTAGTGCAGCCCTGGCTACTCTTGGCCTTTGCTGTCAGGAGATGACAGTGCTGGCCCATGTCCAGCCACCAGCACCCTCAGCTCCTTCTCAGTAGAGCAGCTCCCCAACCAGCCAGGCCCCAGCCTGTATCATTGTAGGGGGCCCAGCCTTTCCAGGTGCAGGAGTAGGTATTTATCCTTGCTGAATTTCGGGAGGTTTAACTGCATGAAGTTTAACAAGAGCATGTGCCAAGTCCTGCACCTGGGATGGGGCAACCCTGGCTACACGTACAGGCTGGGGGACGAGATGCTGGAGAGCAGCCCTGCAGAGAGGGATATGGGGGTTTTGGTTGATAGCATTCCTCCAGCCTACTACACCCTTCTGAACGGCAACAACTCTTGAGATTATCAAGTGGCCCTCTCATTTTGATGTCACCTGCAAACTTGATGAGAGTGTACTCCATCACCTCCTCCAGCTCAGCTCCATGCAATCTGACTTGAGGTGCCTTATTCCCTGTCCTGACCAAGCCCTACAGACTTAGATGATACAACTGAGTTAGGTATTTTCAGTTTGTTTATTTGTTGCTTACAGCAGCTTTTGGAAGGTGTTGTCTTGTTTTTTCCTTCTCTTTAAAAGAAAATCTGAGAGTGACATTTCAATCAAGTACAAAAGCTGTGTTTCTTACTTCTCTTGTTCCTGGTTTCTACTGGCAGCATTAACACTCTTACTGTCATTTGAAATACCAAAGAAGCCATCTGCTCTCCCAGTGCGCTCAAAGTGTCTGCTTTTTAAAAATATAAATGAAACAACTGAGATAATAATTGTTCTGCACATTTATAATAAAAATGAGCATAATCTGTCAGATTTTAGGATACCTATCTTATATAAGGCAGAAAAAAACATTGCAATGGAGGGACTGTCTTTAGGTCGCATTCCTGTTAGTGTCAAATGACTTCCTAGTAGATTTTATTCATTCATTAAATGCAAATTTTCCAAAGTTTAAAATTATCCTGGAGACTTATAGCACCCTGTTCCTGTATAACAAAAGCAAATATTTTAAAAATACACTAGTAAGCTGATATTTTGAAAAAAATAATAATGTGGCAGATAATTTCAGTGCTCTAATGAATGTATGTTTGACAGTTTTCAGCCATGTTTTTGAACATGTTTCTGACTGATCTGTTGAGGGTATGATAATCTCATACATTTTCATCTACAATTTAACATTATTTAGCCTACAAGCTGTTCTAATAGCAGTAGCTACTGTTTACATGACATGCAAGTAACTACATGATCCTGAAGCTTTTAGCTACATTTGACCAGCCATCTTAACTCTCTTCAGTTGTAGTGACAGTGTCTGAGCTAACCATGCCCTATTATTTATGTAAATCCAGAGTCCGAGCATGAAGTAAAAAGCACTATCTTTCATTGACCTGATTTTTCCTGTCCTTAAAGGCAGTGGCAAAATTATAATTGGCTACAATAAGAGTGTAAGAGGACTCTCAGTCCTCAGTTATATGAGTCTGAGTATGATTTTTATTTAACATGTTCCTTGAGGCGTAGACCTACTATATCTAACCCAGTTGCTTCATCATTTCCGAGTAGCTAAGGAAGTAGATGAATAGACAGAGTGTCTCCAGAAGTACAAGCAAACAGGGTGCATCTCTGTGTCACTTTCACAAGCCATTACTATGGTCAGATGGAGTTGTATAAAACGAAGTTTGATAAATTGCATTCAGCTTAATTAAACAGATTTTATGACTGTAGCATTGGCTAGTGATTCTTAGAGTCAGTATTCCTGAACAAGTCCTACTAGGCTTAAAAAAACAAACACACACACACCCAACAAAACAAACAAACAAAAATCTTGGACAATTAGCAGAGGTTTACAAGCCATTCATTTCCACAGAAGGAAAACTAACCATTGCATAAAATGGATTCTGTGGAATTTATTTCATTTTCCAAAGAGGTTTTAGAATCCTCAGTCTCAAGTTTTGCTAGAATTCAGCTGTGTCCTTGATCTACTTTAAAGTGGTTGTGATTTTTCTGGAGTGAGCTTACTATGTCAATTTACAGGAACAAACGGTCCTTCTGTTTCCCTGTGAGATTTCTGTACCTCAAAGCAATTTGTCCCCCAACTTATTTTGAACTCTCATACTTTTCTACTATGTTGTCACTGATTTGTTTTTCAAGTTTCATGAAGAACTATTTGCTTTTTCTTGTAGAAACTTAGTTCTTTAAACTCCTTTTGTAGCTTTGCTCTCCTGCTGGGTGTTTTTAACTTTTTTGTTCTTCTCAAAGAAGAAAAGAAGAAAAAGTTTTGGTTTCTTGTTGATAAGCTTTGGTCTACCATCACACAAGTTTTATATTCTTTTTACCTTCTAGCTGTGTAATAGTGGCATCCTGCTAAGTTAGTTTTCTACCTTAATACTTAGATCTTCCTGAATTGTATTTATTTCAAAATTTGAAACCATTCTGTATCTTTTGCTTTACTCACAGTGCTTATTAGTTATTAGAGCATATTTTTAAAAACAGAAGTTGTAATTCTAGCTTATGACAAAAGACCAATTGTGATTCCTTAGCAGGCAACCAACCAGTCTTCAGATCGTAGCCAGAAGGCAAGGAACTGAGGGGAGCAGACAAGCAGCTGTGAGAATGGGAACAGAAGATGAGGGGATCCTGGACTGCCTCACTTGCTGGCAAACAGAAAACCAGGATGATTAGATCCTCATTTAAGGTGCAGCTTTCACAGTTTGAAAACAGCTTCAGCAATACCACCCACTTCCAGCAACTTTCAGGTCCCTAAACCTGTTTAGACTGAAACAGATTGAAGATGGACACTGCCCTGATACCCTCATCATGATAGTTTAAAATTCATAGAAAGAAGGAGTACTGAAAGCTAAAGTCCAGAGTCACAAGAAAACCAAATAGAATTTCAAGCTTAGAGGAAATGATGAATGACTTTCTAAAATTTACACCTTGCAAGTGTACCATATAAAAAAGTCAGTGACAACAGCATCACTGTCAAGAGGAATATTTAGTTAGGTGAAGTTGCAGAAGATGATGAATGGACTATTGGTGTAAAAGCAAATGAGACAAAACTTAGTTTTAAATGAAGTTCGTGCACAAACCAGAGTAATGCTAGATGTAGTGATGTTACTACTGAACAATATAAAATAAAACAAAGTTGTGGGACTGGAAGGTAAACAAATAAAACAGGGATCCAACTACAGTCATTGAATCTATGTCCAAAGGCAGACCATGTCTGTATTAATCTAACCTAAAGTTAAACACTCCACTGAGGCACTTATGTTGAATATATAGCTGCCCAAAATATTCTCTGTAGTTGCTGAGGAGACACAGATATTTTTAGAGGGCATTTGCAAACTCCTGAGATCTGCCTTTCCTTTCAGAATACCCATCTCTTTCCAATGGAAATAGAAACAGCCTTGAGCAAGTTGGCTCCTAATTTCATCATCATAATTATCTGTTGAAAACAGGGAGATCTAAAATCAGTCAAAGACTATGTTTGTTAGATATTCATTGATGTAACTTGGGAAAATGCAGTTTATAAATGCATTGGGTTATGCACAGTCTTCTAATCCTGGATATTCTTTTGAGGAAAAACGAATCAAAATAGTTGAGGAAAGAAACAAAAATATTTTCTTAGTTATGGAGTATTTACCAATATGGTTAGAATGGTTTCTACTATGGTGAAAGTACAGGCTAAATAAATTTATATCAAGTTGAGGAAAAAGCAGGATGCATACATTAATTGCTCCAAAAAAGGAAAGGAAAGGAAAGGAAAGGAAAGGAAAGGAAAGGAAAGGAAAGGAAAGGAAAGGAAAGGAAAGGAAAGGAAAGGAAAGGAAAGGAAAGGAAAGGAAAGGAAAGGAAAGGAAAGGAAAGGAAAGGAAAGGAAAGGAAAGGAAAGGAAAGGAAAGGTGGATTTTCTGTCTATACGAAAAGCCCCCAAATCACCCAATTATCTCAAAAGAAAGAGCTCTTTCTCAGACTAAAAGGAAAACATTTTTAAGTGGCTGATCACCAAAAGAAAAGATATATGTTTGATATATTAGCAAAGATTATAGTTATTAGAAAAGCAGAACATATTTTGTGCATATTTGTATAAAATTATTTGGAGAGATTGTAACATCAGACTTTTTGTGTGTGTGTGTTCAGTAAACCCAATAAAAATGGAAGGTTATAGCTTTGTTTTGATGCTGTGGCAAAGAACTTCTAAAACTTCCCAAATGGTGAATAACTTAGTCCTCAAATGTCTTTGGTCATTGGACTCACCTTATAGAATAGGAGAGATGGTAATCTGAGTCCTTAAAAAGGTTCCCTTCAAAACAATTTGGGAACAACTGGCAAAGAGAGTACTAAGATCAACAGACACTTGATTTTGCTCCATGGAAAAACAGTAGGATAGGAATACATGTGATGAGACATTAACAGAATCACGAAATGGTTGAGGTTGGAAAGGACCTCTGGAGTTCATCTTGTCCAACCCCACTGCTCAAGTAGGCCCACATAGAGCAGGTTGCCCAGGACCATGTCCAGGTGGCTTTTGAAGATCTCCAAGGAGGGAAACTCCACAAGATCTCTGGGCAATCTGTACCAATGCATGGTCATCCTCACAGTAAAAAAATATTTCTTATGTTCGGAAGGGAACCTCTTGTGCCCATTGCCTCTTGTCCTGTCACTGGACACCACTGAAAAGAGCCTGGGTCCATCTTCTTTACACCCTTCCTTCAGGTGTTTATGCTCACTGATGAGGTTCCCCTGTGAGCCTCCTCTCTACGTTGAACAGTCCCAGCTCTCTCAGCCTGTCCTCAAAGAAGAAGTGCTCCAGTCCCTTCATCATTTTAGTGGCCCTTCACTGGACTCTCTCCAGTAGCTCCATGCCTCTCTTGTAATAGGGAGTCCAGCACTGGACCCAACACCAGTGCTGAGCAGAGGGTGAGAACCCTCAACCTAATGTTCTGCCTAATGTAGCCCAGGCTAACATTAGCTATCCTAGCCACAATGGTACATTGCTGGCACAGTGAGCTGAGAAGACAAGCCACTGTAAAGGTTTTATTTCTCTTCCCTTATGGGAGGCAAATGTAATCTGAAACTGACCATGAATCACTTATTACCGTTTTTTAAAGTGTCTTACAATTTCTTTCCTCCGTTCAGAAATACAGAAGAGATTTTCCCCAAAGTATTTTCCTACAATGTTTTACTTGCAGATTAAGCAAGGAACTAGGTGATGCAGGTATAATCTCTTGAACGTTAAACAAAAATCAGCAAAGTGAAGTCCAGAGTACAATGATGGATGTATTAATTATTATTTCCAAAAGTCTACCCAGAGTGGAAATATGGGCTATGATTAGCAGTAGTAACCCTCAGGAAAATACAAATTAGTATTAGTATTAGTATTAGTATGATTAGGAAGGGGAAGATGCAAATTAGTTGAGGCTGTCAGTACAGTAGTAGAACTACACCCAGCACTAATTCTGACTCAATAAAAATGTTATCAAACCTAGTCGTGTTTAAATCAATGAGAGGGTGATAAAGACTTACAGAAACATATTTTAAAGGTAATTTTTAATTTATGAAATGAAAATAAAAAGAACAGGTCAGAGCTTTTAAATCCTCACGTAAAATGAGCAGTAACAGTTTGGAAGCTGCAACATAGTTTATTGCATGTGTCAGAAATGCAGATCAAATCAAGCACATAATACGCCCATGAAAGAGAGAACATTGGACCTTAGAGAATACACCTTAGAGACAGAGAATTATTCACCCTGGCTGGGAAAAAAAGCAATTGGTTAAGCCCAGACTATAATTTTCACTTCCCTGAACTAGCTTTCCTAGGATTTACAGGAAATCAAAGCTGTCAAATGTATTTTCACCAGGCATGGCGTAACCGTCATGGTAGCCTTTGACAATGGACTATAATTTCTTGAATATTAATTGCAATAGCTCATGATGTTTTAAACACTACATAATGACAGAACAACACTAATCCCCCTAACCAATGCATGGAGAAAAACAACGTCAAAGAGAGGAGCATATGGGAAAAGGAGTAAAACTAAATTCTGTTGCATGTTTGACGTTACAACCCCATATAATAGCTCTGATGAAGGATGAGTTGCCACCTTCTGACAATATGCTCACTGTAAACTAAAGAATACTAGCCCTTTAGAAACGATAGATAGAAATATTGAGCCTTGCTTCACTAACTGGAGTATGAGGAAATTATCAACACTTCCTGAAATGATGTAAATTTTTGCAAAGGAAAGTCACAGAACCAAATAGCATATTACGCAGTTTATAAAAGATCACTTTGCTTTCACGTATGCAAATACTTGAAAAATACCATACAAGTTATTCATGTTGAATAAAAAAATAGAAACCCCCGTAAAACGTGAAGGAACTCTACTGACAGGTTTATATTTCAAGTGTTTCTCTGTAATATTAACTTGTAGTTTTACCTGGATGTTATATTCTGTGACAGTGCAATAATTTTCTATTAGTAGAGAATTAAAGTCTTAAACTATCTAGGTGCAGAAGAAATTCAATAAAAAGTTGCTACAGTGAAGTATAATTGTGGAATGGGTGATCTTTTTTGACAGCTTCAGAAGTGCTCTAAAAGTTTATTTATTCCATATGATTGGGAGTCTTGAGTGACAAGGCTTCTGTTTTTGTGCTTTATCAATGCTTGGCTGAACTGAAAAGTTTCAGGATGTTCAGTTCAAGACTAGCTTTGATGCAGTTTTGCATCAGAAACTTTGATGCTTGACTGTCAGCAAAAGACTCTTCTAAAGTTTGTCATTATAGTAAAACTTCACTAGAAAACCTTAAGTATGTTTATATGTATATATATATATATAAGCTTTCCATATATGTATAAATCATATATATGTATAAACTTTTATATATGTGTGTGTGTATTTCCATGAATGATTGGCACCAAGAAACTTTATATATGAATATAAAGTTCATATACAAATATAAACATATATATATATACGTATATGCGTGTGTGTGAAACAGAATGTGGGGCCTTATGGATCGTATGGCGTATCCCCCTGTACTCAGCTCTGGTAAGGCCGCACCTCGAGTATTGTGTTCAGTTTTGGGTCCCTCACTCCAGGAAGGACATGGAGGTGCTGGAGCATGTCCAAAGAAGGGCAACGAAGCTGGTGAGGGATCTGGCGAACAAGTCTTACAAGGAGCAGCTGAGGGAGTTGGGGTTGTTCAGTCTGGAGAAGAGGAGGCTCGGGGCGACCTTATTGCTCTCTACAACTACCTGAAAGGAAGTTGTGGTGAGCTGGGGTTCGGCCTCTTCTCACAGATAACTAGCGATAGGACTAGAGGAAATGGCCTCAAGTTACTCCAGGAGAGGTTCAGGTTGGAAATGAGGAGAAATTTCTTCTCAGAAAGAGTGGTTAGACATTGGAACGGGTTGCCCAGGGAGGTGGTGGAGTCACCATCCCTGGGGGTGTTTAAGGAAAGGTTGGATGTGGTACTTAGGGACATGGTTTAGTGGGTAGTATTGGTGGTAGGGGCATGGTTGGACTAGATGATCTTGGAGGTCTTTTCCAACCTTAATGGTTCTATGATTCTATGATTCTGTGGCTAATCTTTCACACACTGACTGTCAAGTAATATGAAAATATTCATCAGCATTTATAAATTGATACATTTTCTTACATGTGCAAGATAGATCTGAAAACTATCCATAAAATACATATCTTTGGTCTTAACCTCACTTTCCATTAAGAAGAAATAGCACATGCCACATTCAGTGGGCATAAAAGTTCATAGTTAACATAATTTTACAAAATCAGCAGATAAATGAGGCTCTAACCAGCTTTTGGTTTTAATATAGCTTTTGATGATTTCATTTCTGAAAATACCATTCCAAATAACACAATGTGTATATCACTGAGGTTATTCTGGAATCCTTCTCAGCAGTATAGTGGTGCTTGAATGACAGGATCAGACAGTGTTCCTGCCAAAATAAAAAGCATATTTGTAGAATATACAAAGGTGGAGCTTCTAGCCATAAACCCAAATATAGACTGAGAAACTGACTGCAAATTTCCTGTATGAACTGCTACAGTTAATGGCTAGCATGGTCTTTAAGTAGCTTTTCATTTCCTAGCCAACATCCCCTTAGCAATCCTATGTCCATTACATTCAATTATAGGCTATTGAACTCCATTTAGTTTATGTGTGGACATTTTTAAATTGGATCGGGGATGGGGCAGATCAAAGTACATGTACAACAGATATTTTGGGGCAGAATTCTGTTAAAAAATGTAGTTTTCAGAGACCTCTAATTACTGTAACAGCATAGAGTATAGAATAAATTATAGTAATGCAAAGGGAAATTATTCCTGGCAAGAAAAAAAAAAAAAAAAAGAAAGGTATCATCCATTATTTAATTCTGGTCAAGGTCTTATAAGAAGAATTGTCCAAACTTTCTTGTTCTTCCTTTCTTACTGTTATCCACAGCCACATTGTTCAGTGTCCACCAAAGGGCTAAGTCTGCCCACACACCTTCTGTCTCACACACCAGAAATTATTGTCTCACTGCTGATGTTTTCTTGAAAGGATGATTATGTCTCTCTCCCCATTTACGAAAACAATCTCCATACTTATGTCCTCCCTGTGAGCTCTGCTGGACATTTTGATCATTCTAGTTAACAACAACTTTTTTGTTTGGTCACTTGCAAGGCATCTATCCATTCACAATGCTTACCAACACTTAATTACATTTTATGACTTGTTTGCTCATCAAAAATTTCAAAGGCAGTTTTAAAATATGAATAGCTACTGAAATGCATTTGTGATTGTGTCCCACTGATAAGATCAAATACTTGTGTTAAAGCCTGAATTTCCTTAACACAAACATCAGCCTTCTAAAATGAGAGACTTTCACTGCTAGTGGCTGGTTAATATGCTCTTTATCTCAGATAAAACAGAACAATTTCTAATCCAGCAAACTACAGGTTTAACTTCTATGTAAGCAATCCACGTCTTCCTATTGCTGAAATGTACATTGGTTTTATTCTGTGCCAGAATGGCAGTTGGAATTGTTTTTCTGACAATTTCTAAGAAAAACCTGGCAGA
Organism: Anseranas semipalmata; assembly: GCA_013399115.1. Taxonomy (NCBI): domain Eukaryota; kingdom Metazoa; phylum Chordata; class Aves; order Anseriformes; family Anseranatidae; genus Anseranas; species Anseranas semipalmata. Next base: position 5,412 of record VXAA01000818.1, on the reverse strand, counting down.
TGATTCTTCACTTGAGCCAGAAAAACAAAAACACGTTAAAAATCCTGGAATATGTCCATTTTATTATTATTATTTTTTAGTTAGTTATATAGCTGGATTTGCTTTTTACATTTCAAAGAATATTTTAGCCAAAGAACAAAATGTTAAGAATTCTGTTTGGGTTTGAAGAAAAAAATATGGTTAGGGAAACACACTGCCACAACCCATCTTTGAGGGACACCACCTTACATTTTCAAACACTTCTAATACTTTCGGATATGTGAGGCTTGTATGTAATTTCAAATACTTATTCTATGTTATTATCTGACCTAGTAGATGACAGGAAGTGGATCATGTATATGATTAAAGACTAGAGTTTATAAAGGACCAACAGTTTTATGTTGGCCTAGGACACACATAATAAAGCTTGCTACTAAAAAACAAAACAAAACAAACAAAAATTTTCCTATTCAATTTTGAGAAGTTTTTACTTACTAGAATATCCAAGTTATCAGATAGTGTCTAATACAATTCTAATTCTTCTTATTATAATGCATTTACTGATATTTACAGAAGATTATTTTTAGACAATATTAAGATGTTTATAAAATGCTTAAGGAGAGCTAAAATAATTAATATATCCATATTACTAAAATGTTATTTTCAACACTTTTCCTGAAGAATTATAATAACCTTTTTGCCTGAATGTTATCTCCCTAACATAATGTACCAATTTATAAATGAGCATTAGCATAAATAAGCATTTTATGATTGCCATATATGATACCAGAATTGAATTTTACCTTGGGGAAATTTGTTTTAAAAATTGTTGAAGTGGACTATAGTAGGATTTATTCAAAGCATATATGAGTCTCAGTAACTGACAACCAAGAAGACTATTTCAAAAATAAAAAAATAACGTATGTGCTGCAAAAGGAAAAAAAAAATCTTGCCATTTCTAGAGAAAATCTTCCCTACCAAAATTTAAGATTTTTTGTTTGTTTGTTTGTTTATGAATGAGCAGGGTGGGAGTCTGCCAAACATGAAACAACTTTTACTTCCTCAGCTTATAAAAGAAGCAAACACATCTTTTTCACTCAAATAATAGATGTCAGAAAATACCAGAATTAGGATCATAATATTGGAAGAAATTGACATGACTGCTTGGTCCAGTCCTTGATAATGACAAGGAAGTTTAGTCACAGAACAATTCCCAACAACTTTTAGCAAGCTTAAGACATAGTAAAAAAGTCCAAGAGTCACAACTAATAATGCCACAGAAAGAGACTGGGTAAGAACACAAGTGTCTCTTCTTTTGAATCCCTGCAACACGTCCTGCTAAGACTGCCATTTCTGTAGCATTCAGAGGATGTTCCAAAGGCAATGGTTCAGGGAAAAATAAACAAAAATTCTAGAAGTAGCGAGGAAGAAAAACATATTCATTGTGACTCACAAGCAACAAGCAGAAGCCCTGATGCATGCTTGCACAATATGTATTTCTAATCATGATATCACTTAATTAATAGCATCATGAAGAAACAAGAAATCCAGAAGTTCCGATAACAGCTCCATTACCTTGGAAAAAACAATAACAAATGGAGTTTTGTAATTAATTTAGAACTGACATTAATTCAAAGAAAAACACAGATGAAATTTTTCAGGACAAATGAAAGCGCAGATGTGGCCAAACATAATTTGTGTCTTCAGAGTGAGCAGTTTCGTAACTAGATTTTCAGGAAGTCTAAATGTTTTGCTTTGTTTCTGAGAATGCTATTGTCTACACTGGCCAGGTATACATTTCTTAGTCAAAATTATGTGTTTATAAAGCAGCTGCAAAATTGTGTGCTCCTCCAGTTAGAGCAACCAAGTAGAGCAGCCAATTAGAACAGAAAAAAAGGGGAAGCTGATCTCTCCAGGCACACAGGACTAGAAAATTCACAGAAAACTCCATTCCTTAAGAAAATTGGTATTCTTTTGTTTTTGTTTTGGTTTGGTTTGTTTTGGTTTGGTTTATTTTGTTTTAATATGGATGGACAGTTTGGGACAGTTGACAGCAAACAAGTAGTAATATTAAAATAGAGCTGGGAACATAAATGCCTTGAATACATTGAACTGAAATGAAAAGAACTTGTTGAGATCCAACTTCATGTCTATTTAGGAAACACAACTATATCCTTAGGAGGCTCTGGGGAGACCTTATAGCGGTAAAGGGGGCCTACAAGAAAGCTGGAGAGGGACTCTTTATCAGGGAGTGTAGTGACAGGACAAGGAGTAATGGCTTTAAACTAAAAGAGGGGAGATTTAGATTAGATATAAGGAAGAAATTCTTTACTCTGAGGATGGTAAGGCACTGGAACAGGTTGCCCAGAAGCTGTGGATGCCCCATCCTTGGAAGTGTTCAAGGCCAGGCTGGATGGGGCTTTGAGCAACCTGGTCTAGTGGAAGGTGTCCCTGCCTGTGGCAGGGGCATAGGAACTAGATGATCTTTAAGGTCCCTTCCAACCCAAACCATTCTATGATTCTATGATTCTATGTTCCTTTACTTGAGTTACATATCTAAGTCTCATTGCCTACAACTGGAATTCTTTTGGAGTTTAGGATTTGCTCAATTACTTTGCTGAACTGAGGCCTAAAGAAGTAGACAACTTTATCTTCTGTGTAACTCCATGTAACTAAACCGAGATGACACCTGCTGAGTGGAATGAATAATAGTAGGCCTGATCCCATTTGTCCTTCAGTGTCCTTTTTGTGTCCGCAGTTTATTGTTCTGGGCACATATGTCCTCTCAGAAAGACTATTATATGATTTAACAAATTCATCTTACAGTATTACAATCCAGGCTGTTCCACTTTCTGTCCCTGATCGCTCCTTCCAGACAGTCATTCTTTCATGCTGCCAATAACTCTGATCTGTTCAGGTCTACTACTGTCCCTGTAAATCAATATCTCAGCTAATTTCTCAAGACTGTGTGGCAATGAGAAGTAGCTTTTTCTTTTCATTCAATAACTGTTCTTCCTCCAGTTGTTAGCACTGCCTTTCACTGATTTGCCAGACTGTAGAGACCCTGGAGTCAGCGTGTGTCAAGACTTAGCCGGGCTGTGCCAAAAAAAAAGCATCATGAGGGAGACTCAGGCTAGTTCTTCAATTCAACGGCCATACAAGAAAGAGGATAGTGGAGGCAACATCCTTGAATTGGCAAAGAAGGACTGAGGGAACAGAGATATATGAAGAGAAGAAAAGTTGCTAGATGAGCCAAGAAGCATCCTGGGATCAGTAGAAGAAAGAAACTATCATAGAGAGCATCAAAAGGTCATTTCCTCAGGATTAAAGGGAGGGCAGGGACAGGTGACATTATAGTGGGGGTTTGCCACAGGCCACGGAAGACTGAGCGGACGAAGCCCTCTCTAGACAGATAGAAGCAGCCTCACATTCATAAGACCTGGACCTCATGGGGTACTTCAACCACCCCAATATTTGTTGGAGGGGCAACAGAGCAGGGCATAGGCAATCCAGGAGGTTCCTGGAATGCGTTGATGATAGCACCCTTCTGCAAGTGATAGAGGAGCCAAAAATGAGAGGTGCTATGCTGGGCCTCATTCTCACCAACATGGAGGGGCTGGTGGGGAATGTGAAGCTCAAGGGCAGCTTTGGCTGCAGTGACCATGAAATGGTGCAGTTTAGAATCCTGAGAGCAGTGAGGAGGGTGCATAGCAAGCTCACTACCATGGACTTCAGGAGAGCAGACTTTGGCCTCCTCAGGGATCTGCCTGGTAGAGTACTGTGGGATAAAACCCTTGAAGGAAGAGGGGCCCAAGAAAGCTGATTAATATTCAAGGACCTGCTACTCCAAGCTCAGGAGCAATGCATCCCAACAAAGAGGAAGTCAGGCAAAATTGCCAAGAGGCCTGCACGGATGAACATGGAGCTCCTGGACAAAGTCAAACACAAAAAGGAAGCCTATGGAGGGTGCAAGCAAGGACAGGTAGCCTGAGAGGAATACAGAGAAATTGTCTGAGCAGCCTTGGATCAGGTTAGGAAACCTAAAGCCCTGATAGAATTGAATCTGGCCAGGGAAGTTAAGGGCAACAAGAAAGGCTTCTGTAAGTATGTCCGTGATAAAAGGAAGACTAGGGAAATTGTGGTCCCTCTCCAGAAGGAAACGGGAGACCTTGTTACCTGGGATATGGAGAACGCTGAGGTACTCAACAACTTCTTTGCCTCAGTCTTCAACAGCAAGTGTTCTAGCCACACCACTCAAGTCACAGAAGGCAAAGGCAGAGACTGAGAAAATGAAGTACCTGCCCACTGCAGGAGAAGATCAGGTCTGAGACCACTTAAGGAACCTGAAGGTGCACAAGTCCGTGGGACCTGATGAGATGCATCCATAGGTCCTGAGGGAACTGGTGGATGAAGTTGCTAAGCCACTATCCATCATATTTGAGAAGTCATGGCAGTCCGGTGAAGTTCCCACTGACTGGAAAAGCAGAAACATAACCGCCATTTTTAAAAAGGGAAAAAAGGAAGACCTGAGGAACTACAGGCCAGTCAGTCTCACCTCTGTGTCCGGCAAGATCATGGAGCAGATCCTCCTGGAAACTGTGCTAAGGCACATGGAAAATAAGGAGGTGATTGGTAACAGCCAACATAGTTTCACTAAGGACAAACCTTGCCTGACAAATTTTGTGGCTTTCTATGATACAGTTGCAGCACTGGTGGATAAGGGAAGAGCAACTGACGTCATCTACCTGAACTTGTGCAAAGCATTTGATGCTGTCCCACATGACATCCTTGTCTCTAAATTGGGGAGACATGGATTTGACAGATGGACCGGGTAAGGAATTGGCTGGATGGTTGTACTCTAAGAGTTACGGTCAATGGCTTGATGTCCAAGTGGATACCAATGACGAGTGGCATTCGTCATGGGTCAGTATTGGGACTGGCACTGTTTAACATCTTTGTCAGCAACATGGACTGTGGGATTGAGTGCACCCTCAGCAAGTTTGCTGATGACACCAAGCTGCGTGGTGCAGTCCACACACTGGAGGGAAGGGATGCCATCCAGAGGGAGCCTGGACAGACTTGAGAGGTGGCCCCATGTGAACCTCATGGAGTTCAACAAGGCCAAGTGCAAGGTCCTGTATCTGGGTCGAGGCAAACCCAAGCACAAATAAAGGCTGGGAAGAGAATAGGTTGAGAGCAGCTCTGAGGAGAAGGACTTGGGAATGTTGGCTGATGAGAAGCTCAACATGAGCCGGCAACATGAACTTGCAGCCCAGAAAGACAACCTTATCCTGAGCTGCATCAAAAGAAGTGTGAGGAGGGAGGCGATTCTCCCTCTCTACTCTGCTCTCATGAGACCCCACCTCGAGTACTGCGTTCAGCTCTGGGGCCCCCAGCAGAAGGACTTGGTCATATTAGAATGAGTCCAGAGGA
>VXAA01000816.1:164551-239497 GCA_013399115.1 Anseranas semipalmata | reverse complement strand
TTTTTTTTTTTAATTTTTGCTTTGCCCTCCTAGGGACACAATCTGGAGCAAGTTCCCTGAAAAAATAACTGTTGAATGGATTTTATGAGCAGCCGTGATACTTTAAAAAATTATATAATAATGTAGCCAAGCGCTTACTAGAATGGCTTCTTTAGCACTAAGAGGAAGGCACAACTTCAGTGGTTGATCGGGGAAAGAGTGGCCATTGTACGTACGCGTTAAATAATCCTTGCGCAGGGGCAGTGGTAGAATTGTGGCAATATAAATGCGAGGCTTTTGGAGTGGAATAACTTGGATTCGTAAGTTCTGCTATTCTGACCTACATGTAATCTTTAAAAATCTTGTTGCTTATAGGTTATGAAGACAGTATGGAGTTTCCTGACCACAGTAGACATTTGCTACAGTGTCTGAGTGAGCAGAGACATCAGGGTTTTCTTTGTGATTGCACTGTTCTGGTAGGAGATGCCCAGTTCCGAGCGCACAGAGCTGTACTGGCTTCATGCAGCATGTATTTCCACCTCTTTTACAAGGACCAGCTGGACAAAAGAGACATTGTTCATCTGAACAGCGACATTGTTACAGCCCCAGCTTTCGCTCTCCTGCTTGAATTCATGTACGAAGGAAAACTCCAGTTCAAAGACTTGCCCATTGAAGACGTGCTAGCAGCTGCCAGTTATCTCCACATGTATGACATTGTCAAAGTCTGCAAAAAGAAGCTGAAAGAGAAAGCAACCACGGAGGCAGACAGTACAAAAAAGGAGGAAGACGCCTCAAGTTGTTCAGACAAAGTGGAGAGCCTCTCCGACGGCAGCAGCCACATGCCAGGAGACTTGCCCAGCGATGAAGATGAAGGAGAAGATGAAAAATTGAACATCCTGCCTAGCAAAAGGGACTTGGCGGCTGAGCCTGGGAACATGTGGATGAGATTGCCCTCAGACTCAGCAGGCATTCCCCAGACTGGCGGAGAGGCAGAGACGCACGCAACGGCAGCTGGAAAAACAGTAGCCAGCCCCTGCAGCTCAACAGAGTCTTTGTCCCAGAGGTCTGTCACCTCCGTGAGGGATTCAGCAGATGTTGACTGCGTGCTGGACCTGTCTGTCAAGTCCAGCCTTTCAGGAGTTGAAAATTTGAACAGTTCTTATTTCTCTTCGCAGGACATGCTTAGAAGCAGCCTGGTTCAGGTGAAGGTGGAGAAAGAGGCTTCCTGTGATGAGAGTGATGTTGGCACTAATGACTATGATATGGAACATAGCACTGTGAAAGAAAGTGTGAGCACTAATAACAGGGTACAGTACGAGCCGACCCATCTGGCTCCAATGAGGGAAGATTCGGTCTTGAGGGAGCTAGATAGAGAGGACAAGGCAAGTGATGATGAAATGATAACTCCAGAGAATGAGCGAGTCCAGGTGGAAGGAAACATGGACAGCAGCTTGCTCCCTTACGTGTCAAACATACTTAGCCCCGCTGGCCAAATTTTTATGTGTCCTCTCTGCAACAAAGTCTTTCCCAGTCCCCACATTCTGCAGATCCATTTAAGCACGCACTTTCGAGAGCAGGACGGGATCCGCAGCAAGCCTGCTACCGATGTCAATGTCCCAACCTGCTCGCTGTGTGGTAAGACTTTTTCTTGCATGTACACCTTGAAACGTCATGAGAGGACTCATTCAGGTGAAAAGCCCTACACTTGCACCCAGTGTGGGAAGAGCTTCCAGTACTCCCACAACCTGAGCCGCCACGCAGTGGTTCACACACGGGAGAAGCCACATGCTTGTAAGTGGTGTGAACGCAGGTTCACGCAGTCCGGAGACCTTTACAGACACATTCGGAAGTTTCACTGTGAGTTGGTGAACTCATTGTCTGTCAAAAGCGAAGCACTGAGCTTACCTACTGTCAGAGACTGGACCTTAGAAGATAGCTCACAAGAACTTTGGAAATAAAATTTTTATATATATAAATAATATATATATAAATCTATATAGTTGTGGTACAGTCTAAAAGCAATCTTGTTTCCTTGAACTGAAAGTTTGGCTATTAGCTTGTTTTTGCACTTTAAGGCAGCATGAATATTTCACTAATTTAGCACTCTGATAAAACCGAACTTTAGAGGTGACGTGACAAAGTAATAAACAACGGAACGTATTTTTCCCCCTTTTTGGAATAGAAGCCAGTGGATACTTTAATTTTAAAGAATCTCTAATTCAAAAATGTTGACATGGCTTTGTTCTCCCCAAAACACTGCGTTATTTTGAGCTCTAGATACTTTTCCTTTCAGAATCTGAATGTAGAAATCCTCTCCCAATTATTATCAGTTCCTTTACATTTCTCTAATTGCATGAGTCCTTTCTAGCTGTTGGAAACCTGAATGCTTTTAGACCCAAATGGAAAATTTCTGAAATGCTGGATTATCTATTTTTAAACAAGTGGTTGACTTAAAACTTATTACGGCAACTTCTGGATTTCTGACAGTTCCCACTGGAAAAAAAACAAAAACATAAAACAAAAACCCTGAGAGTACACTGGGATCGCTGGGACTCTGTCTTATGTGAAGGTTTGCTTGGGATGAAAAAGGATATTGCAGCTTCAGCAGTGATGAACTGTGTGTTTAAAAAATGTGAATTACTGTTATTGTATACTGTAATTGATTACATGGGCCGGGGGGAGGTATCAAAGAACTTGGCAGGTTGTGTTGATGCTCTTAGTTGAGTCTTGAAAAGTAAATATTAACGCTACAGAAATGCATGAGTTTCAGTATATTTTTGTCTTTGTTTGCATTGTATAACTTTAATGAGTGAGTTTAAAATTATTTAATTTCCTTAGGAAAAAGCACCGTTGAAAATGCCGGTGTTATGAAGAACATAAATGCACTGTTTTTATTTTATATAATTTAAATTTTCTTTCCCACTGTCTTTCAGTTGAGAAAAACTTAAGCTACGAGTTGACAATTTAGCTACATAACAAGGAAAATATGAATGTTTACAAACAGGCTTAAAGATTTGCATGTGCAGTGTGCATTCATTAAAAGAAAACCTTCTAATTGCACAAACCCCACGCCAGCTCAAACTTTAGGTGCATACATTTACCCAGATGAGCATTTTTAGGATTCCTGCTGCACACATCCACAATAGGTCATTCTTTTCCCCCCCTTGAAAAGGGTCTGCGGACTGAAAAAGCCCCGGGCTGAAAGGACTGGAAAGCCCTGATTGACGGGGGGGCCGGGGGAGGGTAGAGGGCTCTGTGTATCCAAGCAGCAGAGACTGCAGCCTGACGTGTGGTTTTAATGACCAACACGCAGGTCAAAAGCATTTTGCACAGTGTTTGTTTTCCTGTCTTGCACTTACAAATAAGGTCTATGGGAGTAGCATGGAAAACGTTTGCTGTTTTTCCTTTTTTTTTCTGCTTTTGTTTAAAATTTGATCGCCTTAACTACTGTAAACATAGCCTATTTTTGTGCTTAAGATACTGAATGGAAAACTCCATTGTGTATTGCTGGACTGTTTTGGAAATATTTGGTCAAATGTGTGTTAATTTGGCTGTAATGGCATTTAAAACAAACAAAAAAAAAGCTGTGAAAATGGCCTTGGAGCGTTATCTTTAGTTACTTGAATAGTTTCTAGGTTTAAAAATACATTCTTTTATTAATTTAGAGAAGACAATCAGTGTCTGAGAAAAATGGACTTTCTCTTGGATTTTTTTGTGGTCCTTGTGAGTGATTGCTTTTTTCCTTTTATTAGTTTCACATTCTTCTTTTGTTCTAAAACTTAGACTGACATCTAGCTTTGACAATCATAGTATGTTTTATTTTCCTGAGGGGGGAATAACTTATAATGCTGTTTAGTTTTGTACTATTGGTGTGTTGGTGAATTTTTAAACTGTGTGCTAACTGCAATAAATTATATGAACTGAGAAATCAATTCCCTTGTCTTTTTTCCCTCTTTTAAATTATAGTTACGGAGTATTTTTTATAATGTGTAACTTTATTACTTTTGTACAGACTTCTATTGCTAACTGTGTATGGAATATGTTTTCAGTATGCTTTTGAGCACTTTGTTGCTAACGTACATATTTACATCTCACTTAACATTTAAAAAAATTAAATGCTTGTGTTTTGAAAGCATTTCTGTGTGTGTAGCTCTCTATCATTCTGTAGAGGGATTTATTTCCACCACCCCCCAAGACTTCTGCAGAAGCAATCTATTCAATTCCAGAAAATTTGATTCCGCGCAAATTTCTCTGAAGACACAAAATTCCTTTTCTGGGCTTAGTTTCACCCCAAGTAGATCTCTTGGGCTCACCCTTTTGTATTCTCTTTCTATCAGAAGAGTAGAGCAGGAGGAAACAACTTAATCTGAAGTACTGGTCGGGTAGGGACTGCCAGCCTATGTTACAGACCAAGTAGCAGTCAAAATGTCCAAAACACCGGCAGTCCATCAAAACTGTCTAGATTACAAAGGAAAATCAGAATAATCCTACAGCTGTTTGTGGATTTCTCTTACAGACTAAACCTTTTTTTTGTAGTGAAACCTTTGAAAAAGACATTTTGGAGGTCTGTTGCAGGATATACCCAGAATTCTTTAACGAAATTGTTCCCTCCTAGGGATGAAACCAACCCTGCAGAGCCCAATGGGAATATAAAAGTAGAGCTAAATTAGAAGTCTGGAACAGAGACAGCAGTGTGAATTTGAAGGGGAAAAAAAAAAAAACAAAACAAAACAAAACAAAAAAAAAACTGAATTTGAACATTTCATTAGATTTGTCATCTGCCTAGGTACAACTTCAGTTTTTGTACCATGACCAAATGAATCTCGTCGCCTACCGCTATGCTGCCTATCTTCCTATCTCAACAGTAATTGATATTTAGCCAAAATGATCTTTTTCACTGTTTTGTTCTTTATAACAATTTTCAAGCATCGTTTGCCTTTTTTTTTTAATAGAGTTATTTTGGATATTTTGGAAACATTTCCTTTTGTAAATGTTAGTATCCTTGGCCACGTAGATTTCTCATTTTCTACCAGCAAACCTTTTCTGCAGTCCAGGCTTTCATATGATAGAGCATTATGCGTAGTTAAGACAGTTTAAAGTATCATCAAGAATGGAAAAAGCTGAATAACGTAGTTCTGAAATGCATACAGCTGATGAGCTTTAGATGTGGCTCTAGGCACATTTACCATTTATTCTTGAACAATAAGATTTTTAAGAATTATAGATTCACGGCTAAAGCTAGACTTAGAAGGAGCCCTTCTTCAGAAGGGTAACAGAAAACATAACTTAGTCATTAACGACAAAATAATTCAAAATACGCTTCATACAATCGGGTTTTATCTAGAGGGTATATACATGTGCAGCACATACTTGCTTGTGGCTATCAAAGTGTTTCTTCAATGAAAAGATGAAACATACTTCCGTGTGCCGCTTCTCTCCATAAGGTTTAATGTACTGACATATCTAAATAGCTGTAACCTTTTTTGTTTCTTTTTTTTTTTTTTTTTTTAATATAGTCCCAAGACAACGGATGATGAGAGAATGTTTTATTTGGCTTGGGGATGTGTGGTAACAAAACCCTTACTGTTCATATTGCCATTATGGTCTAAGGCAAATTGCGAGGATGGAGACTATGCCATGAACTTCAGAGGTTCAGAAGACTCTGACCACTGCCAGTCATTACTGCTTAATTGCACGTACTTCTAGCCCAAGACTCTCGGGGAATACACTAAATATATCATTCAGGTATTTTCTTAACCACTTCCTGTGATACCTTTGTGTTCTCTAATTGTGCATGATTTCTCTAAACTCGGGCTTTGGGGGTTGGTGTAATGGAGAAATTTTCAAATCAGGTGTGGTATTCTATACGCCATCTATTTAATAAGACCTTTGCACCTTTTGGGTGAAACTTAAAGAAGAACTTGGTGGGAGTTTAAAACAAAACTTTCTGGTCAATGGAGGGAAGGGATCTTCATCGATTCTCCTGCTCCCATCTGTTAAGGAAAAAGTGAAGACAAACAATTCCATGTATTTCTGCTGAGCAGGGGTTGAAGCAGCATGTCCATTCAGAACTTGAATTGCTTCATTTGAAAGCCCAAATGCAGTTTTAAAATTAATTTGCAAAGCAGCGATTACCTTTCCCCCCTCTGCTGCCTCACCCCAGCAGCTGTGCTTGCTCACCTGCTCAGACCAAGGTCGTCTTTTCCTGCCGAATTGTTCCTTCTGCTTTGCGGTACGGATAACGGATACAGCGAGACGTCGGCAGTGCATCGACGCTTTCTTTTTCCTAATTAAAACTGGCTTCTACCATAACCAAATATTCTAACTCTTTAATGGACTTTTCAGACATCGTAACTTTTAAAATACATTTTTCCAGAATAGTTTCTAAAATCAAACCCCAAGCCCCCTTTTTATGATCAACAATACTGCAGCAATTTGTAGCCGAGGAGAACTTGGGAGAAAATTTCTACATGCTACCTCCTCTCCTTTGGAAGCACTGTAAACTCCTTCAGAGTTAAAGTGAACTACATTTTGAGTCTGCACAAGTACACTAACATCAGAAAACAGATTCTAAGACACGATAATGTAGTGCTACGTAGCAGTGTTCTCAAACTTATAAATTATTAACACTATTTGCCCATCTGATTTTGAAACAGAAATATTCCCAGAGAGTATGATCTTTTATTACAGAAATCTAACAAAGGCATTAAGATTTTTTTTTACTTGGATTGTAAATTTGAATTTTAACACAAGTGCTCACTATTTTTAAAAGGAGGAAAAAGCAAAAAGCAAATGTTCTGGGCTCTTTCAAAATATTCTAGTTCGGGATTTTTGTTTAATTCTTGATGCGCTTCAGCCATATATTAATCATGCCAATAAATATAGTGAACTTGGTAATAAAAATTATTTTCTATTTGGTAAAAGAGGAGTTCTTTCTTAGTTGTATTCGTAAGAGTGCCTTCGGGTAGAGGGTATAAATATCTTCCGTCAGCAAATTAAAAACCTCATAGGAGTAAGAACACTGCTTATTAAAACCTGGAGCCAGGAGCTCATTCTGGTGCGATAAAATTCAGCTAAACCTGGTAACAGCTGTAGCAATGAGAGATTACACCCTTTTCAGAAATACTATCCGTTTTATTATTGTAAGCTAAAATAAGAAGCATTACTTCTAGCTGATTGTAGAATCTAGATGTTCTCTGAGCAAAAAACCCAAAGCATGCCCATGTCCCTCGATGTACGGGAGGCGTCCGGCTTCCCGTGGAGCGAGGCACAGCTAAAACCAAAGGTGAGGCAGGCTCAGCTGTGACAGTGATTGCACATGCTGCAGAGATTTCAAGTGGTAGAAATGTTTCCTGAAAAAGTTTTTTTTTGGAAATATTTGACCAGGAATATTTCTTTTACATCGGAATTCCCTGGGTTAGTTGATTTTCTTTGACTACAAGAACTTGACTCGGTTGTATGCTTGAAATCTTAAGATTCATTTTGGTTTCATTTAGATCTCTTATTTCAGTTGTTTTTCCTAGCAAGACAACCACTCCTCTGAAACACCATATTCTTTGCGCAGAAATTACGGAACTGTCGTTCCTGACAAGCCCTTGCCATTAACCCTTTGCAGCAGGAGGCCAGGAGTGCTCACTCCTCCGAGAAAACCCCTACCGTGGCGGGGCAGGATCTGCGCCTCTCGCACCACCCCTGTCAGTGTTGGGCCACATTTGCTTTTACATACTTTTATTTTTGAGATTTTACAGCCTAGCTGTAACAAGCCTTGGCTTGGAGCTATAAAATAGAGCACATGCAGCCTAGCCTTGGAGCTGAAATTTCGAGTTGATTTGGGGTTTTTGGGATTGCGGGAAATAAATGATTAATTGCAAGATGCAGCTAGTGGTTATTTTTAAAGAAATTTTAATGTACAGTGTTTTGCTGTTTCTTAAACCCAGTGCTGGGCTTTAAAATGCAGATTGTATATGAACATGTGTGTGTGAGAGGAAGTGCTTTAAAATAACTTGCTAATTTTTATTTAGGTGTGCTTTGAAATCACATTCTTGGTTATCCCTTGAAGATTTTTGGGAGACATGTTTCGTGCTCGTACGCAGCAGCCAATGTGATGTTGGATCGCATGACCTATTGCTTGTCGTTCTTTCAGTTATCAGCGTTAATCTGAGCACCAAGAGGGATTTTTCGGGCGCAGTGGGAGCACACCAGCTCTGGATGCACACAGCACATCACCAGCCACTACAGCCCAGTGCACGAAACCCGGCTCTAAATCACTGAAATATTTAGAGAGCGAGTTACATGTGCATCATGACTTCCGAAAGGATTTAACTGGTAATGCAATATGTTACTGCCTCAGTGCTGCAGTAGGTAAATTAAAAGGCTTAACTGTCTCAAAACAGCTATATGGCATGTTATATGCTGTATCTTGGTGTAAAGCTGGAGATGGCTTTAAATATTTCTTTCACAACCTTCCCAAAATACATTTGGTTAAGTTTTATTTACAGCTATTAAGAAAATAAAAACTACTCTCAATGCTACATTTTAGGCTTTTGTAAAATTGTCTTCAATTTTAGCATTAAATCTACTTTTTATAAACTTTTGGATGTGAGCCCAATATACATTTTACAATTTTAAAAATGTACTTTACCTATAAATAAACCCCCTTGAAACTGATAGAGGTTTATCATATAAGACTCGATTTATTTTCAACTGCATTTGCCATGTATTCACACTTAGTGAGGATTCATGTTGAGATAATTTTGGAAATTCATTCCGAGATAAAATATCGTTAAAATTTTAATGAAACGTACACAGTTTCTATAGGCTATATGAAAAATGATGAAACCTGGACCGCTGGGCTCCCTGCCACCGGCCAGACCCGGTGCCGCTGCGGGCGCTGCTGCTCCCAGCGGGAGAGCCTCCGGCCGGGTGCAAGGCATCGTGATAAGCACAAGCCCCGCAAAACGTATTTCTTTTTTGTAAAGATCGAGAAAGTCTCACGGAGAGACAACTTCAGAAATAGCGAGGGCAAAAAATGGCATAAAACAGTACTTCACTTACCAAATTTGGTATTCATAGCCTACATTTGCATCGAGAAACCCATGCGCTTTAAAATCTCTGCAAGGAGACCTTTTAAAGCCCATAAACAGTAGTTAAAAATGAGAGTAAACGGAGAGACCTTTATTTTTCAATCAGAGCACTAATTTTAACGTGCTCTTTTATTCTCTCTAATATATAACATGAGGTTTGGAGCTTGCAGGAAAGGTGGGATTCCTGCACAGTGGCGAAAAGACAGCAGAGCCACATCCACCATCCAATCTGACTGTGCTGTGCCGGGGTGACAGTACGGGGCAGTTTGCAGGTGCAGCCTGGAAGATATGCTGCTGCTTTGCCAATAAGCACGCTAGCGGTGAGCATCCGGCAGCAAGAAGTGCTGTCCTCACAAAACAACAACAGGTTTGTGGGCACGCTTCTCCTGGGGCGATTTCCAGCGGCTGAAGTGCTGCTTCAGGGAGGACGATGGATAATGCGGAGTGATGCAAACAGGAATTGAAATATCCGCACTCACGCTTCTTCGGCACACAATGGAGATGTGAGCATTTGCCACCCTCCCCAGAGCTGACAGACCCATAAACCATATAAGCACTCCATGATATAAGCTGGTTTTAAAATGTTATGCTCTGAGCCAGTCGTGCCACTGGCTGGTCCGGGGCTGGATATCTGGGTGCTGTGTTGCAAACACTATTTAAAAAAAAAAATGCAGTGAATTTACTTGTCTAATCTCTCAACCTTTCTTCATGGAGCAGGAGCCCGCGTACGAGCGGAAACGTTCAGATGTGGGCCCTACCTGATATGAACTGCGTGTGAGTCACTATCAAGACACCGAGTAGATGACTAGCACTCTTCCTAATGTTAGTCTTCTATTTTAGGTTGATGCTCTTCACATTCAGGGCTCCCCCACATGAAAGTGCTACCATTTAATGCAATTTTTTTTAACAAGAGTCTTTGATGGTTCCTACAAGCGTTCATGGGTAAGCCAGATTGCTTAGTTTCAAAACTGCCTGTATTAACAGCAACATTTTTCTTTTGGAAATACTCAGTCCTTTGGGTAGTTATAGTGACTTCCCAAAGCAGGTAGAAATAGGTCACACCAGAGTCATGAGCAGAAAAAAAATGATTTACAAAGACATCGGCTTAGCATACGTTTCTAAAATTTAATATCAGTACTCACCTTTTGAAACAATTGTATCTCCAGTCTTATCTCCTTTTATTTAGAACAAGGAGGAGGAGTCTGTGCTTGGGACTGAAATGAAGAGAAGAGAGGGAACATCTGTAAATAATGGCTTTTTTTTTAGAAGAAGGATAAGCACATTGTTAAAAGAATGAAGGAAATTACAGAAAAATGAGGTTTAAGGGAAAGCACATGTTGAAAGACAGAGCACATTAATCAGGATATAGGAATGGGAGGTATAAAGCCACTTTTCTACACCACTTTGATTCTTATTAAGGACAAAAAGCATTATGAGTTTTTTCTTTCTTTGCTTGCTCTGCGGAAGGAAGCAATATACCACTGGAAGTTTGTGGTCCTCACTTCTGGTCCAGTCGTGGAAGATGAAGTACTTTTAATTCATCTCAAAGGCTTTTTTTTCTTTTTTTTTTATTTTTTATTTTTTTATTTTGAACAAAGGCAGGACAGAGTCATTCCCATGATTTTACAGATGAGAGGACCCCAGTCGTGAAGCCTCTTCGCCAGGTCAGGGCGAGACCCCGCACACAGAGCTGGGGGATGTTGAGCCCATGGTGGCAGTGCTTGGTGGGGATGTGTCGCTTTCAAAGCCACTGAAGTCACTGGAGAAGGATGGGAAAAAAATGGAAGCGAAAGCCGTGTTTATCCTGGGGCTGGATGCAGGATTTGATATTTCCGAGTGTTTTCACCACATCTTCTGTGCTACCTCTCTAGACCCTTTGTGCACCATGTTTGATGCCTGATGTTACACTTGGCTCTATGCCTCTCTGCTGTCAGCGGGTTTCAGTCGGATGTAGTCTTTGAGAGGTATTTGTCGGTGAGAGAACACAATTTTAAAGCCTTCTGGATAACATTGGAGGTGCATGCTTGAATGAAAGTCCACACCTGGGTTTTAGGCAGAAATGGCGATAACTGTGGAGGTGCTCGTTGCACCAGAAATCCTCCCCAGATATCAGGGGACACTTGCTGGACCCCTTTTTTGTGTGTCCACGTCATTTGTTTGGAAAAAGGCCGAGGGGCTGACCACCCCAGCCTCCCCCACCTCCTCCCTGCCCCAGCCCTGTTGTCCCCACGCTGTGGCCCGGTGCCTGTCACGCACCTCGCCAGCACGGCTCCCGTCAGAACGCTGCCCCGAGGGGCTGGGCCAGGCAACCCATTGCCTGTGGGAAGGCGAGCAAAACATTGCCCTCCTCGACCTGCTCCTGCGGGTCCTAACCTACACGCGGGTAGGAGAGAGGGACACAGCCCTTTTTTTCTTTTCTTTTTTTTTTTTAATAGGAGCCTTCTAATACTTTTGGAAGCTCATCCGTGATGGTCTCTGAGCAATTTCGGGCTCCAGCCGCCCGTCCTCCTCGGGCCTCGGATGATGCACATTTGTGAGGCGACGAACTCCACAAAAACATCCGAGTGTGATCTATTTTTTCCTTCTCCTTTGTTGCTTAATGGATGACTCAACTTTCTTTTGTGACTGGATAGCTTTAATTTATAGTTTTTAGGAGAGCGATCGTTGCTCTCATTATTTTTGGTTAAATATTCTTATTTGTTGATTATTTAATAGTTTGTTTGGATAAAGATGTAAAAAAAAAAAAAAACAGCTTGGTGCCATAGACCGAGTCCAAAAGAAATTAACTGCTCTGCTGCACATATTGGAGCAGGGAGTTTGCGGAGAATGCAGCCCTGCTAATGGACTGGCAAACTTGTAAAGGCTTTAAAGATTCCATAGAACCACGCTCTGCCTAATTTTATTAATTAACCCTCATTGCTTTGTACGAAGGTTGTCCTGGCTATGGAATAAATGAGCGAAAGGGCTGGCCAGTGGGCATTAAGCATAATTTTACGCTTAGCATCACGGAGGACTAAGGCTTGCGGGCTTCGGGGGTTGATATTTTATTTTATTTTATTCTATTTTATTCTATTTTAATTTTTCCCCCACACACATCTGTCCCCCGCCGGCGCTTTCCCCCTCACCGCTCACCGGGGAAAGGAAGCGAGCAGCCGCACACCCCGTCCTGCAGGCCGTGGCCGAGGTGCAGCCCGGGCAGGCGCCGTGCTGGCCGGGGAGGAAGGCAGGTGGGCAGCCGGGCGCCCGAGGAGGGGCGCGGGGGGAACGGCCGAAAGGCGCCCCGCTGCCGGCAGCGCGACCCAGCCGCTCGCGAGCCGCAGTCAGCTCCTCGGTGGTGCGTCCCAGCGAGCGGGCGCTGCTTTGATGGACGGTTGTGTTTAATCACCGCCTAGCTGAGGAGCGGCTCGGCTGCGACGTTAAATATTTCCATGAAATAAAGGTCATCGTGATCTAAGTTTTCGAGTGATTCACTAAATATTAAAGCTGATTTTTGCTCTGCTGCATTGATTTTCTAATATTCACACTGTATGTTTGCTTTTACAGTATATACAAATTATTGTAAAGCCTGTCAACCAAAAAGGGGCAATAGTTAAGAGAGAAACGAATTTTTAAAAAAATCTGTATGATTCATGGGACAAAGTTCTGTGATGCATCACACCATCCAGTCTCTGTCTGGACCGATGCAGGGTTTTTTGTGTTTTTTTTTTTATGGTGTTTTTTTTTTTCTAAAACATTACTTCTTGGCAAACTAGATATGCAAATGCCAGAATACACTAAAACCACATTTAATTGGACCCACTTGCCAACTTCTTGAACACAGCTTGGATTATTTCACTGGAGGCTGCTTCTGTTAAAAGATGGGGGAGGAGGAAGTGGCATATTGACAAGGCTTCAGATAATTTTTTTTCCACTAGAAGTACAATTATGCTTTGAGCCAAGTTTGGAAGTATTTTACTATGTTTAATAATAATTATTATTAAGGGATATTGTAAACATATGCATTTAAGTGGAATGCAATGGGAATACAATCATGTCACTAATTTAGCTCTGGATTCATTTTCAAGTTTTTTTCTTGAGGGTAACTGACTTCCTCAGTCACTGGAACCTGCGCAGCACTGCGGAATGCTGGTTTAGAGAGAGGACACGCATCTTTTCTGTGAGCTAAATGAGATGATTAAAAATATTCATTCTTCTAGAAGATCTGTGAAATTTCCATCTTTGACTAGCAATCAATTAAATATAAACCGTATAATAGGATTAAAATCACAAGTTTTGCGGAGTTCCCAGAAATTTCAAGCATACGCAGTGGATGCATACGTTATGCTTTAGGATTTCAGAGGGAAATAGGAAACCCCAATAAATTACTGCCCTAATCACACTGATGCTGCGAAACGCTGGCGGAGGGGACTCAAATCTCTTTCCCAAGCCCCTTTCTGCATGTATCAGGCCTGTTGATGGCAGCTGACAAGCACCTGCAAGCCACAGGCGTGGTCCGGGGGTCACCTTGGGCCACGGGGGCTGAGGGTTCTGCATGCCCCCGCTTCCTGGGGACCTGGGGACACAGGGGAAGCACCCCTGGCCCAGCACTGGGCTAGGCCCCTGCCACCGGGCCAGGCCCCCATCACCAAGCCAGCCTGCGGCCCTGCTGGGCCCGGGGCGGGGGTGAGGCACCTGGCGGGATGGCGGCGCTTGGGGTAATGAGCATCTCCTCAAGGCGCTTAAATGGTCTGAAAAATTGTCGCTGGGCTTCATGTCTTTTAATCTTGCTGTCCACCCAAAGTGAATTTCAAGCAGAGGGGGCTTTATGGTTATTATAGGGATTCTTTGAGCTATACCGGAGGAGAGAACTATTTCTTTGTCATTAGAAAAATCACCGTCTCTCCTTGAGCACGTAAACAGTTTGCACGATGTAGTTTTAAAATGTGCTCGTCTGCAAGCCTTCGCAGGAATCTGAATTGTGAACATTTCAGCGCTTGGATGTAAAATCTGGGATCTCGATTTAGCCTTCTGTAAATGCAAGGATGAAGGGCAAAGCACAGATCTGGGCATGAATTTTTAAATTAAGGGTATTCAGTTTCACAGTTTTAGGATGGCACCTATATGCAGTCGACAACCAAGATGTCTGAGCAGCTCACAGTCTGGAGTTTATTCTTAAATAGTCTGTGAGGCCTGGATTGCCTATTGTCCCTCCTGCGTCAGGTTCTCAGATGCATTGGCCCCGGTCTACGCTAGCAAAGCTTTTCAATGCAAATGTGTCAATCGGCAGCGTTTAAACAGAACTTAAATCATTCTCGTTTATAGCAATAAAACCCTCTTTTTCTGATTTAGATTATTATGCTGCGGGAACAGTTTTTAAGATGTTGCTGGAGAGCCATCTCCCACCAAAACAGGCCGTAGGCCCATGTGGTGGCTGGGAGGTGCGGCCATACCGGCAACCCTCACTGGGACACGGAGCCAAAGAGGCCAAGTGATCTCCGCAAGCCTGGCAGGAGGCTGGTGACAGAAAAGAAGTGGTGGCACCGGCCCTTGTGCTGCTGTGCGGTGTCCCACGCACCGAACCGTCCTTTCCCTGCTCCCAACATGGGTTAAAAACAGCAAAGAGGCTGCGTGCAACCACAGCTTTGTGTTAGAGCCCAGCGATCTGCCCTCAGAAAATAGATCCAAACCTTTCAATACAACAGAAACCAGTTACAGGAACATCAAGATTGATCCAAGCCAAGGACTGGGGCGATCTGTGGACAGTAAAAGTGAATGCAAATTATTTTACTTAATAAAGAAAGTGTTTTTTTCAAAAGAGCACATGTGTTTTGAAAATGAGGCTATCTGAGGAAGATATAGAGGCTCAGCACAGGTGTGGGGCTAGGACAACCAGGAGATAAATCCACTGGTATGTGAAATGTGCAACAGCTAACAGGTAGAGGCTCTTACAGGCATGAAAGTAGGGTGTTTTACACCACAGCTTTGTGAAAGGAAGGGTGGGTTGCATTGCAGGATAGCTGGAAGAGTGGTGTGTAGGAAGCCTCCTGGGCCTGGATTGATTTGCTCGGACACTGCTGTGAACGTGGGGGACACAGAGAACAGCCACCTGCTGTGAGGGGGACAAAGGAGCACCCTAGGTACCAGATTAGAGAGGTAGAATTAGAGGTAGAGGAGGGGAGATGTGAAATCTTCCAGGGAATTGCACAGTGGAAAACACTTGGCCTCTGGGCCGGGGGCCTTGCAAGCCCTCTGTGTCTCCAGCTTCCAGAGCGAGCCAGGGAGACTCTACTTTGTCTACCTATGCGTAGCACTGAAATGCATCACGTAGGTCCAGAAATAGCTGTTTTTCAGCTGAGGGTGTGACAGATGAGATGTTTCTCAGGCCCAAGCATATTGACCTGCAGTAAATCCCACAGGCAGGATGTGCCCTCGCCGTCACTGGGGGGACCTGCTGTCCCCACAGACCTGCACAGCAGGACCAAAGCCACAGGTCTTCTCCCTGCAGTGAACTTGGGCAGGATCGAGCTTGCGCTCCTGGACCTGTGCTGACTCTGCAGCTTTGTTCATTAGGTAGGCTGCTGGGGCCAGCCGAGTCACAGAGGCAGATGTGTCACTACGGGATCACAGCTCACCAAAGGGCTGAGGTTGGACAGGACCTCTGGAGGCCATCTGGTCCAACACCCTGCTCAAGCAGGGACACCTAGAGCCAGCTGCCCAGGACCACATCCAGGCAGATAGGAGTATCTCCGGTGTCAAATGTTAGGTGAGATAAATGCCATTTTGCCTGGCCAGTTTTCTAAAGAGTGCTGTGTTCGCAGGTAGTACCTGCAATGACCCACCTCCACCTGCATTGAGCACCAATCAGTGCAATAACAATGGGAAGGCCCCTGTGCCCTCCTCCACACCACCACATCTCACCCTGCCTCGTGAGCGGGTGACAGGAGTTCTCCTAGACCATGAGGTGCTTGCTCTCTGCTGCAGGAACATGGCATCATAGAATCACAGAATCACAGAATGGTTTGGTTTGGAAGGGACCTTAAAGATCAGCTGGTTGCAACACCCTGCCATGGGCAGGAACACCTCCCACTAGACCAGGTTGCCCAAAGCCACATCCAGCCTGGCCTTGAGCACTTCCAGGGATGGGGCATCCACAGCCTCTCAGAGCAACCTGGTCCAGTGCCTCACCACCCTCACAGTGAAGAATTTCTTCCTTATATCTAATCTAAACCTACCCTCTTTCAGTTTAACGCCATTACCCCTTGTCCTATCCCTACACTACCTGATAAAAAGGAAGGGCTAAAGTGGTTTCTGAGACATTCTTGAGGCGCAGCGGCTCTGGGATGTAATGCTGGTATTTTGGAGTGGGCAGCAGCCAGGTTGCCTGCTTTTAAATGAGCTGTGATAGGCGGTAATGGCAAGGTGTTTCCACATCACAAACATGGCAGGGGAATGTTTATCTGCCTTTTAAAGGCCTGAATAAAGTTCCTGTTCTCAATAAACTGAAGTTTTTATAAAATCAAACTTGAATGCTTGAGCTCAAATCTGCCTCGAAAGCGATACTAGCAACCCCCTGACTAAGAAAGGTGGTCAAATAACATTTGATAAGTAAAAATCTGAGCCAGATTTTTAAAAACGCAGGCAGATTTCGAAGGCTGGGTCATTACAGAATGTGAGATTTCTGTGAATCAGCATGTTACATGGTCTGATGTATTGAGACTCAAACAAATGTTAGACATATGGAAAGACCTCTATATAATGAGAGATGTGAAAAACAGGATGACTGTTTAATTTAGAAATAGGATGAGGAAGAGGGGCACATTAGAGGTATATAAGGCAGTGAAGAGCACAGTGGAGATAAGCATGTGCTCCTGTTCCCTTTGTATGAGACTGTAATTTTTATTTACTTACACATGATCGGCAACAGAAAATTTCCATCAAGCGTGGGTTATATACCACTGGAACGCTGTGCCACCACATACCAGTCCTTTAAAGAGCGGAAAAAGGTTGCAGAAAGAAAAAAACAGGTATTTATATGGATAATG
The DNA here is from genome assembly GCA_013399115.1 of Anseranas semipalmata. Classification (NCBI taxonomy): domain Eukaryota; kingdom Metazoa; phylum Chordata; class Aves; order Anseriformes; family Anseranatidae; genus Anseranas; species Anseranas semipalmata. The sequence goes on along the minus strand of VXAA01000816.1, from coordinate 222,414 downwards.
AGCTATAAATCATGCTTTAGGAAGCAAGCCAACCAAAGGCTGGAAAGAAACATCCCCCATGGGCTGTATGTTTCCCAAACTGCCCCATACAGGATCCCAGTACCTCGCTCTCAACTACCTGTGGCAAGAGCCGCAGGTGGGACTGGTTGCGGGCCTGCACTGTGGTCCTAAAAATTATTTTTATATATATTTTTTAGTAGCAACTGTGTCCCAGATGCCCTTCTGCACTTGGGAAGGGTGCGGGAGGGACCAGACACGCAACTCCCCGCCCCGCTCCCAGCGTGCAGGGCATGATACAGAGGAACCCCAGCAACTGCGGGCGGCCAGCGGCTGGAGCAGCCTGCCTGCCCTGCGGGCTGCGTCCAAGAGGGACAGTGGAGAGCCCGTGCTGAGCACACGCTGGCACTTCCACCAGTGGCCACAAACACACCCGGCTGGGCTGGTGACCAGCGTCCAACCACAGTGTGGTGGCAACAGCCAAGGAGCTGGGCAGGCAGGATGGGTCTCGCCCACCCCTGGGCTCTAAACCATGCTGCTGCAATTCCTGGCATCCTTCATGGGGCTGCTGAGGACCAGTGCTCTCCGCGGCGACACTTGGGCATGCAGTCCTGACTCCTCCTTGCTGAGCAGGAGCCATGGTAGCAACTGGGCTCCATGAGGATGGTTTTCTGGGAGAAAACACCATGTGGCAAGAAATGCACATGCTCGTACCAAATGGCAGCAAACTTATGGTAAAGACCCTGCATATAATCTATATTCTAATTAATACTCTGCATCATCTAATCAACAGAAATCTTCTGGCATGTGCGGTCCAGTTTGCAAACCATTCAGCAGAGAGGCTTTTCGAGCCTCTCCACAGATCAGGGTAATTAAGCAAAGCTGCTGGAGGGGCTTCCCTCTGTCGATTCTTCCGCACTGGGAAGGGGAACGGTGTTTGAAAAAAACAGCAACCTCTGGCAACATCCCCCAGCCCTGGAAGGCTCTCTGGAACAGAAAGGGGAAAAATCCTCTCCTTTGCTGCTGCTGTGGAGCTGGTCTCTCTCCCGCTGTCTCCCTGCCAGCGCTGAAAGCCCATCCTGCTTCCCTCGCATCAGGCGCACCGTCCGGCCGGCAGCAGATGCAACGGCGGCAGTGGGACCGCGCAACTCCAGAGCCTCTCCAGCAACCCCTACAGTAGAAGAGCACAGCTCTCCTCACAATATGCTATGGGGGAGGAGGAAGGAAGGACTTTGGCCCTGCTTGCTCGTGCTAATTGATGGCTTCTGTTGCAGCTATTCACACTTTTAAAAAATGGTAACAAGTATACTGATTTAGAAGCAGGGAAGAAAAACCCAGCAGCCTCACCAGCGTGGCGGGCGAAAGCGAAACTGCTTGCAGAGTGTTCCGCAGAGGTGCAGAGAGCAGGAGAAGCGACCCAGTGGCAAACCCTGAGCTCTGCACAGAGGTACAGAAATCATAAAGCGTGTCCCTTGGCTGGGGTGTGCAGGGACAGCCTCCTCTATGAGCAGCGGGCTGGGGAGCGGTGGCTCTGCAGCTCCTGCTCCACCTCACCCAGCCGTGGGCCTCCTCTGTGCAGCAAGGTTCATGCCTCTGGCTTCAGTGCTCCCTGTGGTGCTATCTGGGAGCCTTTTGGAGAAGGACCTGCAGACATCTCCCTTCTCCCTCCCCAAGCCGTGAGCTCGCCTCTTCTCCTTGCTCCCAGACATGGTCTTCTCCTGCTGGGAGAGCACTCTACCTTGCTTAGCAGTTTACATGGTAAGTCTCTACTGCAAGCCGGAGGTGTGATCACAACACGCCTGGGTGAAACCCCGCTTGCTTTAATTTAGCTAGCTGAGATATTAATTTCAGAGGAAAAGGCAGCAGCGTGCACTTTGGGGCCTGTGGCCTGGTGGCTCGGCGCTGCCCGCGGTGTTCCCGTGCCCCTGGCAGCTAGGTGGAGCAGAGCAGGCACGTGAGGACGCGGCACAGCGTAGGATGGGGGAGCTGGGCTCAGCCTCGCACTGCAGGCACCATGGGCAAAGCCAGGTGAAACATAGGTGGTTCAGCACTGCCGCGCTCTGCTCCTCTCCTTCCAGGCCACCCAGCGAGGGCTCAGTGCGTCCCCACAACCAGCAGGCTCCTGGCTGCCAAGGTCCATAATTCTGCTGTAGGCGGCAGACCTCTGCCCGCTCCCCGTGCCGCAGCTGGCAGTAGCGTCTTCAGAGGGGCCTTCACCTCTTGTGGCAGCTGTCCACACACTCCTCATGATTCACATCTGGGTGCAAGCAGCCCAGTGATTTCTTTTGCTGAGAAGGTCACCCAAAATATGGGCTTAACAGGAGTGCTGTCTATTTTTAACATAGAGGAACCTCATAAAAAGTCAGAAGACTAATGCAAAATAATAAATGAGATGTTTAGTCATAGGTCTCCATCACATTCACATTATAAACAGCTCAGAAATGATTTCCACTTGTGAGATAAGATTTAATTGTAAATCACGGAAAATGGTGAGATATATATTGCCTGGAGCAGGGTGGTAAACATATTTCTGGGTCTTGAGGGAGAAAATAAAGCAAAGCGTGTGTCATAACTGAGGTGTGCCCCGAGCACAGCTAAGCCAAACTGCATTTCAGCCCAGGCTGCCGCAGCTCTCCAGAGAAGACCACCGGCCCTGCGGGGGCTCTTTGCTCCTAGGAGTATGGAGGGGCACCTCTCCACTGAAATTTATCATTATCCAAGGCTTTGCTACAAGTTTCTTCTGATGAAACTGCTTTTATTCCAACTTAAGCTGTTCCTTAAGCAGCATGAGACCAGATCGCAACTTAAATGGCAAATGTACGGCAGTAACTCTCCTAGCTGCAGAAGGTGATATAGACAAATCTGTTGCTGATACCAGCAAGCACTGAGCTGAGCCCCTGTTTCTCATTTGGAGTGCATTGCTGTGTCTCCTCTGACATGTTTCTTCATAGCACTGAAAAGAGGCACTTGGAGAAACAGCTTTGCTACTCAGAGGAAGCTTTGATTCCAGGGCTGTAAATCGAGTGGTGTAGTAGGTAATCGGCAGAAATCAAAGAGCGTACATGTTTTTCCAATGCATAAAAAGGAAAGATCAATTTATTTAAAGCAGTGGAAACTGATTTCTCGGTTGGCTAACCTTTTAGCCCGCTCCCATAGGATGAAACCTAGATAGGTCAAATGCTTGGGTTTCTTGCACCTTTATTTTCATCGTTTCAACCATCTAGTAAAGTCAGGATGCTGGTGGAGTCACCGGTGGTCCTCCTGCTTGTGCGTCCCCTGCCTGCCAGCTGCCCTGAGCCTTAGTCACCGCCCTTCAGCGAGCGGTGCTGTGTCCGTGGCTCTCCTGTTCCACTGCCGGAGTAAGGTTCAGCACCCATAGCCCACTGCTTACCAAGCGATTACCGCGGCGAGGAAGCAGCAGGCAGCTTGGATGGGGGCAGCCCGAGCTGGGTGGCCAGCATGCCCCAGCCGCTGCGCCCAGAGCGAGGGGCAAGGCAGGGGACAGGGCTGGGGCTGTGCCCCCCAGAGCCCACCTGCCGGGGGGCTTTACAGGTGGGGGGGAGAAGAGGCTCTTGCGCCTGTTACCCTCCATTTTCGGTGTAATTTGCTGTTATTTATGTGCCGCTCCGTGCTGCGATTCTCTGTGGGGTTGCGAATAGGATGCATACTGAAATATTATGCTGCAGCTGAGGGCAAGATTAAAGCTGGGTGTTTACGGTGTAATAGATCTGCCTTCCGACACGTGTGCAGTTGTAACGCTGGAGCGGGGTGACTCTGCGCCGGCCGCATTCACCCGGGTGCCGAAGCAGCGCTGCCGAGCCGCAGCCCGCCTGCTGCCCCTCTCCTGGGCTCACCCGGCTCCAGACAACGTTGCTGTGGGATGCACGCAACTTTTCCACTAACTGGAAATAGGAATCTTGCTCTATCCATTAGTTACTGTATATGCAGTTTGTATATATAATATTTATATTTTTCCCCCAAAGTTGTGAAATATATAAAATATAATTCCTCTAGCTGAGAGCTCATCATTCCCATGACAAGGTGCAATCAATAAATTATGCACCACTTGTGGTTATTCTGCATGTCAACTCATATTTCCATGTCGCTGTCCTGACTGTTACTGAGTGTTTGTGTTGTTGTACCTTTCCACCTCCTCAGTGTTGATTTAGGAGTTATTATTCTGGGCTCATAGTAACTGCAAGAAAATCAAGTTCCAAGTGTTTCTGCCAAAAGAAGGAAATGAAATGAGCAAGTCAACAGAAAATTCCACTTGTCAAACACCATTTGCTTACGACTGTGGCTTTGTTAAGGAAACTTGTGTTCGGACAAGCTGCGTGAAGTCAACAATTCACCTTTGCGGTGGGATAACCCCTGTGCCCGAAGAGGACTCTTGGTCGCGACAGCTGTGGTCCTCAAGCAAGCGAACAGCAAAAAAACCAAAGCCACTTCTGACACTTACAAATTATATCTTCTGAATAATGCATGGCGCATCCAGATTGGCTCTGGGAGGGGGAAGGGGGGATGCTTTTTCAATGGACAACCAGACGGGTAAGGATTGTATTCTAAGAAGAGTTTGACATACCAAGAAGGGGAAAAAAAAAGAAGCCCAAGTACTCGCACACACTTTGAGATTGACTGTCAAATCATTTCACATCTGTACCTAAAGCAAACAGACATAATGCTAACAGCTTGCTGGAGCTCAGAAATGCCACCCACTAATCAGTCCACCTGTGGAATTCTCAGTCCATCTTGCAAGCCGTGTACCCGATTGCCAAGACGCCTGACAAGAAGATGTATATTAAAATGTTGAGTAAGACTGGAAATACAATGTGGTGTAGTATAAACAGAATGCACTCGCCGGGCGGCAAGCGGAGACGCCTTTTCATTCCTGGCGTGATGACCCGGCGCTGCTGGCTCCTGCCGGCGCTGCGCGGCGGGGACGGCTGGCCGACCCGAAGGCACGCTCGCCTCCTGCGCGTGATCCTGTCTTGCTCTGGTTTTGCACGAGAATAAACCGAAAAATGCCTCCCCAGCCCTCTGTCCCTCTTAATTACCTTTTTTTTGTGCATGGGTATAATTAACAATTGCTTAAATATAGGTGTTCACAAGATAAGTCTCAGCAAAAAAAAATTACCAAGGAATAATCTCTCCTGCACAATGAATGCACCCTTCGGGGTAAGACAAAGAGGTAATTCAAAGGAATGGGTGATTGAGATGGTGCGTTGCATGAGCACAATTCTTTGTGACTAAATTACATTTAGGATTACAGCACCGGATTGCCAGTCACTATTTAACACGCTGGCAAAATGATCATTTTGCTCTTTTCATCTCCAAAAGGAATATAAAGAAATGAAAGGGGAAAGTTTACTGGGGTTGTCAGAGGAGGAACGAGGGGCTTGGGGTGCCGCGGGGCGGATAATTATCCCCTGCAGCACACCATCAGAAGGTTACGCCGTTTGTGGTGCAGAGGGAGGCGGCGTGGCACAATTAGGCTCTTTAGATATAATTTTCTATACGTCCCAAGATTTTACATTCGCACAGTAGCTGTTTTCCCTATCTGTGAGTACAAAACGCTATTTTAACATCTGTTCTTTTAAGGCTATTTGCTCTGGGAAGGCAGTGTGTTTTGCCATAAATTTAGGTCATTAATTTGTATCTGCTCTTTGTTTATTTAAGAAACAGGACAAAAGGGCAGCTGCTGAACCATTTGGCTGTGCCGAGGGGTAGTGGGCTCGAAGTGCTGGAGCTCTGCGCACGACCAGCTTGAGTTTGCACCCGCAGCTACAGGACACAACTTTACGGAGAGGCTCTGCCAAGCTGCGCCGCGCTGCCCCGAGACTTGCCGGAGCGTGGCCCATGGTGAAGCACAAGCCCCGCGATCTGCACGGGACTGCCACCGGCACTGCCGTTGGGCTTCGGGGTGTGTTTCAAGAGAGGTTTGCAAAGCGATGGTGTTTTAATGCCTTGACTCGAGGTGTTGCTGTTGGCTACCGAAGGTAACGCGCTACAAGCAAATGTGACCTGTGTAATTAGACATTTATAAACAGAAGCACAAAAATACCTAGTAAATTGATTGTTAACAGCATTTAATGCTCTTAAATTGGCCATTAAGTGCAGAATAATTTCTGGGGTATTATTGATATTATGAAGCATTAGAGAGGTTTTATTTATTCTCATAAGCCTAATGGACTCAAACAAATTGACTGTGTTTGAAAAGGTCATTTTTTGCTTGTTGATTCTGTGACATCTCCTAATCAGTTTAATCAGATCAAATAGAAAAATCGCATAAGTATCTTGAAGCACGTTCCATTTCCAGCTTCCTATTAGAAACAAATGCGTGCGCCTTGTAGAGCCCTGCATTACCAGCTAGGCATGAAAAGCCCAAGTGCGCAGTTAAAGTCAGATGCTAAAAAAGAAGCGCTCGTGTGCACACTTGCTTGCCACACAGCTCCCGCAGGCTGGCTGGCATGCAGCACTGATTCTTGGTGGGCACAGCATCTCACCTCTCCTCCAGAGAAGATACGTGTCAAATAAGGTACAATTCAACGGGAGAAATATTACTGAAATGTGCCACCCAGTAAGTAATTTAGATCTGGTCTGGCTTCTTGTGGAGATGACAGTTGGTCTCGTTGCAGCAGCATTAGACCCAATTTGCAGAACTGGTCCCCGAACCCAGGCTCAGTATATTCTTCATTGACGTTGATCTTTAGAAAAGAAAATTAAAGGCAGTACTTCTGACAGTGCAAAATATGTCTCATTGCCATTTGTGTTTGGCAAAGAATTTCTCTGATCTTCACTGGGTCCTTAAAAGCAGTAAATCTTCAAGTGTTTCGGGTGCCCAGACGCACATGGCAGCTCCCAAGGGCAGATTTTTAAACCAATTTAGGTTTTTACTTCCTTAATCAGTGGGAAGGAGCACCTAAATGTCTTTATAAATCTGGCTCTGAATCATTCACAACTGAGGAGTATACTATTTAGCAAATCCCAGTGAAACTATTATAAGGGGGATGAAACCAAAAGTGTCTTAGGGAAGTGGTTGGAGTTAATCCAGCAGTTTGCAACAGATCCACCATTTTAAATAATAGGACCGAGGAGCACTTTTCAGTTTGCTCATATTAAAACCTTGCTCTTGCAATGGTCTGACTGGCGAACGCTGGCACTGGGGTGCCGCTGCCGGCCACGACCCGAGGTGAGAGCCGTGCCTCGTCGCTGCCCTCCCATCTCGCGCTACCGCCCAGCCCTTGAGAGGTCCTTCCTCCCGTGCAGCGGGGTCCGCTGCCCAATTTTGCTGCTCCGGCTTTCCAAGTCCGTGTTCATCCCAGACATGCACGGGGCTGAGCAGCGTTCTCCAAGAGCATTTGTAGTGCGACAGAGAGGGGAAGGGAGAAGGAAGCCAAGGAAAGCATTGCCCCCAGGGTTTTACCCTGCAGTGTGGGCAGCCTGTCCAGGCAGGGGAGAGGTTTCGTCTCACCACTCTTCCCAGCCAGCACTGCCAGCCAGCGGGCGAGCTCACGCCTTGCGGCCAGGCTCCTCAGCACACCCCTGGGCAGATTGGTCACATGAAAATGTATGGAGCTAACGTACAGAAGCTGGTGGGGGGATGCCAGCTCTGGAGCCCTGAGGGTTTGGAGGGTTTCTTGCTACAGACAGCTCCAGGACAGACCTTCTCTGTGGGACAGCTCATCTTTATCTGTCCAGATAATCTGATAAAGCAGGGTAAGAGACAAAATAGATCAGAGAGAGAAGAGTAAATGAACAGCTGAGGGAATCAAACTGAAATTATCAAATCTTTGTGAAAACAGGGTCCACAGGAGTAGGTAAACGTTTTGGTAGAGCTATGGACAATCACAGTCATATGTTTTAAATTTAATTTTCACAATGAAAAATTATTTCCTTGTTTCAAATAAGGCAACATATTATGAGCACAAGCTATTCAGCCTTTGTAACTTGAAGTCTAAAGCCTACAGCTCTCGCTTGCTCCTTACCAATAACACTCCTACCAACTTGTGGATAAAGAAGGGTTTGGGAAAGTAAATTAACCATGGCACGGGTGAGAAGCAGGTCTTAAGCCAGAGCTGGGAAAATGAATAGTGCATGCCATGTGAGTCTGTGCTTGTTTTTTCGAAGAATGCGCTGCTCTGTTTGAAGCATGTCAAAACGTCTTTGTGGTGTCTGTGCTTTCTTCAGGTAGATGGGAAACCAGCAGCTGGAATGGGAAGACAAAATGCCTGGACCAAAATGACTAATGCTTCATTCAAAAGCAACAGGTGGTTTGATGGAGGTGGCAGAAGCAGTTCTTGTGCGAGCTGGGAACTCATTTACTGTTTATTACAGTCAAGATAGCAATGTGCTTTGCACATGTAACCTCTCTGCACTTTAAGTTCCCCATCTGTAAAATAAGAGCAGCAAAACACAATACTCAGCTTTCTGAAGCACTTCGGGGTCTTCAGATGAAAATGTCATATACCTACCTCAGTGTGTGTGCATAGAAATACAGACATGTATACGTAGAAATACACACGAGATTTCTTAATGAGAACGTGTATCACATATTCATCTTTATATTGCTAGAAAAAAATACCAAAAATTCCAATTCCAGTTTTACTCATGTTATCTCCATACAAGTATTCCTTTCTACATTTGTCTCACCATCTTTTCTAGATCATTTTAATGGACTGAAATGTCTGAGTAGACTATTTATTACATTCAAAAGTCACCGTCTCTTTGGTTACAAAACTTAAAACTGCCTAGTTGGAAAATGCTGGAGGGAAGAAGGAATATAGAATAGCGATAAAGAACGATTTTACTAAATTCTGTGTCATTCTGATTACAAAATCACTGTTACAGAAGAGAGATGCTTGCAGAAAGTATCCTGCCCTTTTCCTTTTCTGCTAACGCTCTGCACATTCTTACAGGAGCATCAGGAGATTATTCTGTAGGAGCTACTTCATGTTTTCTTACTATTTTAAATCAAATTAATTGCATTTGACGAGGAGTCCCCCACTCTATTTACATACCCAGCTCTCTCTGAAACAAGAGTGAATTTGGCTAGCTGTTTTGGGAACAGGTCATGCTCCTACATAATTATTTTTTTCCTTCAAACTAGTATATTTTTCATCAACGACACTTCACAACAGGGAAGAACGGGTGTCAGGTTTCAGTCTCATATGTTCTGTAATTTTACATTCTGTGGCAATGCCCACGGTGCTGGAATAATTTGAAACAGAACTACAATCTTTCCAAGTTTTGTAGAATAAATGTTTAGAATTGGTAAGAGTTTTGAAATGCAAATGTCAAAATTCTTTCGAACAGTATGTGATTAATTCTTGAAGTACTAACAATGCTTGCCTGTACATGGAATTAACGATGGGGACAGAGATAAGATACCAGCAGGTAAAAGAAATGCAGGTGCAATTTTGGACAGTGAACCTGCAACGCTTGTTATTTAAAAACAGCAAACAAGCCCTCTGAGAAAGGGATGTCGAGTCTTGCCAGTTCAGAAAGGTCCCCACGCCCCCAGGCTCCCCAGCAGAATGCTCCCCAGGACCATCACCATAACCCCTGCTCGGCACTGACCTCTGTGGGGTGACTCCTGCTGGCGGGAGCCCACAGAAACCAGCCTGGCACATGTCTGCCCAGGGGACACCCAGGGACCACCTTACTGCTCAGCTGCAAGTCGGACAGGGTCACGGCCACAAGAACGGCCACTGGCCCAGTTTCGGCCAGGGACCTCGCACAGGCAAGGTGAGGTCCCACCTTGTTGAGATCTCAAAGAGGGCTTTTTTGCACCCCACCACAGAGAATCCCAGTGATGGGTGGAGTGCTGCTTTAGGGTCTTGATCCACATTAAGAGCAGAGAAGCCCCAGACTCCTCCCCTGCCTGGGCAGCTTGATACCCTTCGCCTTGCCTGCAATGGCTGGGTTTCACTCCCCAGCACTACCTGGATTTGCTTGCTGGGACTCCCGGAGAAGGAAGAGTTCCATGGCCCCAGCTGCCTTGTGGGTGGCCATAAAGCAAGCTTTGGGCTAAGGACATGAAGACTGCGTACAACAGAAAGAAGGGAGATGGCACGTGAAGAGCAATGAAACCTCCTGGGCATGAAGCCTTGGAGTGGAGTCTCTGCTGCCAAGGCCCTGCACCAGCTCCAACCACAGGCCACATTCTGACAAGTGGCATGCCCAGAAAGTTCAGAGCTGGAAGCGTGATGAACAACCCAAACTGACATCAGGGATCACAAGAGGCTTCAGACTCTTTTTTTAGCTGGACTGCTGCTGTCAGTCTTTGTAGGACACAAGGAGTCATGGATGTGGCTTTCATGCCTTTGCTCCATTTAACTTTCCCTCCTTCTCCTCCTTCCTTCTACTACAACACAAGAAAGTCTCTCCCACTGTTGTTAATAAACTCCCACAATATTTTTGGTAGCAGCAGACACTTCAAAGGGTATCCTATTATATCTTCCTTGGAAGAGTGTTTGGCCTCCAAAGGCCATTTGCTAGCAGCATCCAAGAGGCCTCACTGGTGGTGCTCTCTGGAGATACCGCTGGGCATCTTGCTCTGCTGAGTGGTCACAGCAGGGTGTTAGAAGGAAAGCGTGGGGAACACCCCAGCTCTGCTGCAATGCCAAATCCCCTTCCCACTCCTCTCCCCTCTCCCACCACTCACCTTGGAGATCTCACTTAAAACATGGATGGGCTTGAGTCTGAACATTTGTGCCTGGCCCTCCCATTTGGTTTTGTCAGTTTGCAGAAACAGAGGACAGACCGCAAAAATCGCCTACGGATTTCCTCCAAGTGTAGTGGGATTTGGATTTCCAAGTTTGTTTTAATCCTAATTCTATTTTAGCCCAACAGCTTCTCCATTTAATACTTACTACGGCTGTAAAAAAAAAAAAAAAAGGTCTGCATGGAAGACAGAAATGCAACCTTTTATGCTTTCGTCCATAATCATCAAATAAAAATAACTGATCGTGTCCATGCAGGCAGCAAGCTGGTGATGGGTCTGGCTGTGGTGAATCCAGCTGGTGGTACTGGCTGGTGGGAGCATCGCCTCCAAGGGTCGGGGCTGGATTCCCTTCTTGGTAATGGACCTGGTACATTGCACGCAGCTTGGCTGTGCGTAAGGGGCTCCACTTTAAGATGATGCAAGTTAATGCAGCTTTTCAAATACAGAGATCATCTTCTGTAAATATAACATTCATCATCTAAAGGATTCAAAAAACCTTTCTACTTCTTGTAAAGAGTGTTCAGTGTAAGAATAAAAAGAGCTACATTAAAGCTAAATTTGTGTTATTATCTACAAACACTAGCTTAAATGAATAATCTTGTAAGCTGCGAGCAGTTTACTTTATTGCAATCCACTGCAAATGTGCTCCAATTCTTGATATCTATACGCAAAAGATTATAAAATGTTTTTTTTTCATGTTTAGGTTTGAAACTGCAAACTCCATATTTTTAAGTCCTTCGATTTGTTATATGGGGATTTTTCTACTCTCTTGATATTTACAGGGGCTTTTCAGGAGTAAAGAATCTGTCTCTACGACTATAAAGAGAAAACGGTTTGTGTGACATGAAGCTTTGTCAAATGCATAAAAAAGCTGCCTGAATTAATTACTCTACTTTGCTAACACTGAAAGCAAAATTGGTGATTTCAACTATTTCTTTAACGTACAAAGAGGAAAAAAATGGGCTCAAATATAATATTGCTATAATTCTTTAGCCGTTTGACTCCAGCGTAATAAAACAGGATTTATCCAAAACAAAGAGATGTTCTAACTATAACTACAGGCATTACTTCAGTGAAGATATTTTCAGGAGTACCAGCTATTTCCAACCATAATATAAGTGCAGGATAATTTAAATTAATATAAAAGATCCTTTGGGGGGCTATATTTTTTAATCGTAATTACACAATGAATATTTGATACCTATATTTGGCATTTAATGAGGATTAAAATGATATTCCCCAAACAGAGGTTTAATAACAATGTAAACTACCAAGAACTTCATTACAGAGGCTAAGGGATTAGAAACGAGATTTGAAGGTAACCAAAGGGAAAATCAGAAACATCAGACACCTCTTCTAATATAAATTGCCCTATTTAAAATAAAACATGAAGAATTGATGTGGGCCTCAATCAAAGTGCTAAAACGCTGCCTTTGAAACTGCAGCAGCCCCGCATGAAAACCCGGCAGCTGCAGCCCTTCGCCCGGAGGATGACTTTGTTAGAGCCCAGCTCTGGAGCAGTGCTCAGCCCCGCCAGGACGCCTCGCATAAGCCTCTACAGCTTTCACTACAGAGTGTGTCTCTTGGGTTGAGAATGATAACGGGCTCCGGCTTTGCAGTGCAGGCATGGAGCAGGGTGTGCCATGCTCACTGATCTGTGGGTACATTATATATTATGCTGTACGTTTGCTCCTTCTCCCTGAGCCAGCTGAGAGCCGAGTGCCTGCTCCCACCCAGCAGCAACGCCACCTGTGCAGGGAGAAAGCCCGGCCACTGCCTCGCTGCCTCCAGGAGGGCCCAGCATGCATCAGACTGTGCGAAGGCACCAGGCACACCCCGTGGTAGGAAAGCTCAGTGTATCTTCTGCCTCACCCCGTTTTACAGAGCTGGCCGTGATGCCTATGGCACTCGTGCTGCAGCTGAGGCAGGGGCTGGAAGGTCCTGGTGGGTTATTCCATATTTGCTAAAAATGAAGAGCCAAGGTTTTCCAAAGCAAATCCTCACACGAGGCTCCTAAGGCAGTCTTTGGGTATCTGAGTGAGTATCCGTAGGCATGAAATAATTGGCAACTCCCCTAAGCCTTGGTGGCCTTTCCAATCTCAGGCTAGATATTTTCATAAATTTCTCTGCACACCAAGGGCCTGGTGTCAGGCACTTTCAAGAATCACTGCATGGCTGAGGTTGGACAGGAGCTCTGGACGTCACCTGGTCAAACCCCCTGCTCAAGCAGGGACACCTAAAGCCAGCTGCCCTGGACCATGTCCAGGCAGCTTTTGAATATCTCAAAGGAGGGAGACTCCATGTCTCTGCCATCCTTAGGTAAAACCAACAGGAAAGCCCATCTGCCTCCAAACCCAAAGTCTTCCCAGAGACAAGCTCAGGACCTGGCCGTCCATCAGGAGGTGCTGACGGGACCTCTGCACGGCATGGTGAGGCAGCAGGGCTGCTTCCACCGGTGATAATCCCTCCCTGCAGCAGGTGTTCCCCCTCTGGGCATCTCACGTAAGGACCAGTCCTACAGTATGTAATTATTCCCAGACCCAAGTGCAGCCAAGGTGTCTCACCAGTTGCTCCCCTCTCCTCTCACAAAGGTTTTGAGGCAGCTCACATCCCTTGAACACATTTCCTACTGCATAAATATGTCTAAGTACATGCCTGCCTTTTCGTGAGCAGCTGCAGCAGTTTGGGAAGATGCGTCACTTGACTAAGAAGCTATATATATGTGTCTATACATCTATATGTATGGTATGCATGTGACTGTACACATATGCTATATATATGTATGTACACAGATACATATGTATTTGTACATATATATGTATATATGTATTTGTCTGTGTGCATTCAGTTGTGTGTTGGAAAGTGAGTGCAGTTTAGAATGTGCACTCTGTCATACCCTGGCAAATGCCATCGTCGGGGCGTTGACTGCAACATCTCACATCTAGAAATGAATGATGTACCTGCAAAGTGCAAAGTAGTGCCTCCTCTCTGCTCTGATTGCTTTTGTTTTTACTCCTTTATTAATCATCTCCCACTGATATGTGGGAGGAGATTCTGATGATGAATATGTGTTAAATAATTTGCAAGCATTCATTTTTTTGTTCTGCTTTTCCAACGTACTAAACTGGCATAAATATTGGCAGAATTTCCTTTAATCCTCCAAGGGATCCCTGCCTCGCTCTCTGTCCCAAGCCCTAATCCCTGTAACATGTTGCTGGGTCAGTTATCCAAGATGGAGGGCGTGCATCCTTGCCTAACGCGTTTTCTTTCTCTTTCCCTTTTGCTAACATGGGCTGTGACAGGAGAACTGCCCCCTCCCTCTTTGCTCATCAGACCCTACACAGAGGGGAGAATGCATGGAGTAGCTAGATTTTTTTGGACATGAAGTGGTGTCTTTGCGGGTCCCTAATTCACCCTTCCAAGTCTCATAATTGCCAACAGAGGTCTTTTTTCCTTCTCATAATGTACAAAATGATCTGCCCTTTTATGATTGCCTTGAGAATATCCCACAAAGCTGACGGTGAGGGAGCAGATGCCTCATTCAATTCCAAATAGAAGGAAATCTGTTGTCTCAAATAATCCCTAAATTCAGACACTTTCAGCCAGCTATTATCAAGAGACCACATTTTAAGAGCAGATGTGTTATTAAGGCTGAGAAATGTTATGAGTACTTCGTGATCTGACAAATGAATTCAGGCTATCTAGCATTCCAGCATTTGATCTTTTAATAATTCAAAAAACGAAATGGAAACCACTGGGGGCAGGGAAGGCTCTTCCACCAGATCCTGACCTGGCATTTTAGGACTTGCTTGGATTTTCTGGGGAATATTGCCAGTGGAGATTTGGGGCACATGCTGCCTACGCTAATATTATCATTTCTTCTGTGAGATTGTTAGGCCTCTGCCTTACAAGTCAATCCCCCATTTTGACACTCGGCGTCGTGCCATACGCCTGGCTAATGAACAGGTTTGTTTGGATATTGTGGCATTTAGCGGCGACCACAGAGGTGAGCCTGGCTCCGGTCTCCCCAGTGCTCGCGCCCCGTGCTGCAGGCCTCGTGTGCCCCGGGGTCAGGCATGGGGCCGGGCCCAGCCCAAAGGCCACGAGCAGTCAGTGGTTTGTCTTGCCAGCGCGAGCCCTGGGCAGCACATATGGATTGCTGTGGCTGTCTTGAAGCGGGGCTCTGGAGAAACTGCTCGTTTCCTCCCCTCGTGTCGAGTCGCTGCCTCTGGCTGATGCTTCTGCAAGAAGGGAGCACTGGATTCAGAAATCACGGGCACTGCTGTACAGGCGGCACCGCCTCTCCACAAAACACCCAGAGACCTTTCTCATCACAGGGCCTGGGCTACGCACGCCTCCAGGTGCTTGCAGTGGGAAATCTTTGGAGGTGAAGGCGGACAAATTGCTGCAAAAAGAAATTTGAGTTAGAAGCTGCAATGCCAGGGACCAGACCTAGACTGGGGAAACTGCAGATAAAGCTATAAAAGATGCTTAGGTAACTCAGGTGCTCAGACTAAAACTTCCGTGCGCTTCTGGAATTTCTGCTCCGTATCTCCACAGAAACCCTTCCACGTTCTCCTCAATACCCCTGACTTTGACAGCTGCATTTTTGGGGTTGAAGAAGGGGCCTCAGGGCCCAAAGTGAGGCAGGCTGTGAGAAGCACAGAGCCCTCTAGGAGTCTCGCAGCACCCCCGTCTCTGGTAGGCTGGATGTGCCACTACCGGCAGCAAGAACATGGTGCAGTGGTCCAGGAACCAAAGCCAAGCGCTGCTCAGACATGCCATCTGTAAAAAATAATGATGCCCTCCTCCCCAGCATTCTGGGATTTTTACTTCAATTTGGTCATTCTGAGCTTTTCTGATCATTAGAAAAAGCCTCCAGCCCCTAAGCACGTCTGTTTAAAAAGCATATTTCAACATCTTTTACTTCTGAGCTGAAAAAGAAGCAGCCTGCATAGAAACCTAGTTTTCCTCACTCCAATGTACCACATTTTAAATTCAGAAACAAAGAGATGCACATGGGTAAGTGAAAGCACATCTTGCGGAGATCATCTGAGAGCTGCTACATGTTTCAGACTGCTGCCTAAAGCACAACCTGCCGACCACTCCATCGGAGGGAAGAAATGAGAAATTACGAGGGTCACTGGGCACTCCGCGTACCTCCAAGGGCTGCAGTTGTTTGGCGAGTCAGAGGTTGTAATGCTGATATCAGGAGAAGGGCCGTGCTCCTCGGGGGGCTCCACACGCTCCAGTACCTGTGCACTGAGGTGGCTCGGCCACCACGGAGAGGACGAGTTAGCAACCCCCCCAAACCAAGGCTGTCTCCCGACAGCTGGGGCTGGGGTGTTATCCTCATGTTTGCGATTCTTATTCACAGGAAGATTGCAATGCGTGCAGGGTGTGTTTTTCTTTTTTTTTTTTCTTTCTTTTTAAATGCACATTTAGTCTGAGCAGTAGTGCAGGAGATCTGAGGTGCTAATATATGATGTGAGGAAGGACTGAAGTCTCCTGGGGGGGGGGTCTTTTTGGCAACGACTCGCCTCAGTGAGAGGTTTGAATGAGGAATGCTACGCGCACCGTACATCACACACAGGACACACGCACGCGGAGGCGACAGCTCGGCGGCTGCGGGGGGAGCTTCCCCTCCTCACGGCGCTCCCCTCGTGCCCACCGCCCAACCCCGGCTCCTGCATGGCCCCCTCTCAGCAGCCACGCGGCGCTTCCCCGGCGAGTGCCCCCACAGGTCGGAGCTGCTGGTGTGCGCACAGGGCCGCAGGGACAGCGCTGGCACCGGCACGTTTCCAGCTCGCGCCTAGAGCCGGTGGGATTTAACATGTGCACGAGGCTGGGTTTGATGATGGAGGTTATCGGGAAGCTGCGCCTTTCCAAATTGGATTTCTTGCACCTTAGGACAAGCGGTGGTGCCAGGTTTTCCTCTGCGGATGTAACCGCCAGGCCGTTGGCACAAGCGGCCCCACTGGGTTGCACCAGATACTTGGAGTTCTAAATCAGTTCAAATAGCAGTGCTAGTTAAATTAGTTATTTCTGGTCAGAAAATGAAGACAAAAATCTCACAACATTTTAAATTAAGACTTTTTTTTCCAAGTCAAGTTTTTGAAATGGAAAGTAAAGGTTTTAAAAAAGCAAGCAGTAGATGTTTTTAAAAAAGAGTGAACCCCCACACACAAACTTTCCCCCAGTATTCTACCACAATGAAAGACATCCCTGTGATCAAAGCTCATTCCATCAGAAGTGCTATGATAGATGCCCTTACAGCATGCACATACTCTCTTTAAAGCATGACAGATCAAAATCTTTCTAATTGCTTTGGAGGTTTATAAATGTTGGACATGATCATTATTTGTTTATAAGGTAAAATCAGGGCAGTGGTTTAGTTGCAAGTTAGTATCTTTGACACAGAGAAATTACCTTCACACAAAGTCCAGAGGTATTTGGATAGGCCTGAGCAAAAGGACCTGTGGAAAAGAAATCTCTAGTCAGTAGGTTTAAGTTTGCTGTTCAGGATGTTTAATAGTATCGCAGAATTAAGAATCACAGCATGACTGAGGTTAGAAGAGACTTCTTGAGGCCATCTGGTCCAACTCCCCTACTCAAGCAGGGACACCTAGAGCAGGTTGCTCAGGACCATGTCCAGGCGGCTTTTGAAGATCTCCAAGGAGGAGACTCCACAGCCTTTCCGGGCAACCTGTGCCAGCGCTCCGTCACCCGCACAATGAAGAAGGGTTTCCTGATCTTCAGGGGGAACCTCCTGTGTTCCAGCTTGTGCCCATTGCCTCTTGTCCTGTCCCTAGGCACCACTGAAAAGAGCCTGGCTCTGACCTCTTTGCACCCTCCCTTCAGGGATTTCTGTACATTGATGAAATACCCCCTGAGCCTTCTCTTCTCCATGTTGAACAGTCCCAGCTCTCAGCCTTTCCTCATAAGAGAGATGGCCCAGTCCCTTCATCTTCTTAGTGGTCCTTTGCTATATTCTCTCCAGTAGCTTCATATCTCCCTCAGTGCAGACAAGAGGGGAAGGATCCCCTCCCTCGACTTGCTGGCAACTCTCCTCTAATGCAGCCCCAGATACCATTGGCCTTCTTTCCATCCGGGGCACGTTGCTGGCCCATGGTCAGCCTGGTGTCCACAAGGACCCCCAGGGGTTTTTCTGCAAAGCTGCTTTTCAGCCACTCAGCCCATGTATGATACACATGGCATATTGTAAAGCACAAATCTAGGAGACAGTCTGCTGTAGATTAGAAGGGTTTTCTCAGACATAATGTACAGTGGTATCTTGAATCACAGTGACACCTGAAGTGTCCTCAGCAGTGGGTATGCAGGGTACACTGCTCTTTGTAGTGGTATAGAGGGCATACTGTCATCAGTGGTGGGCAGAGTTAAGGTTCACAGAGCTCTAACTCTGAATCTTTCAGGTATATTTTGAAATATTTTGAAAATTCTGTCTTAGCTTAGAATTTCCAAACTGAGTATGAAATGGACTCAACACACAAGAGACTCTTTTTTCCTTATAGTTCATATCTACATTTACAGCTCAAGTGTGTTAATTAAACATTTGAGATACAGTGTTTTAGGGATTCCTTCCTGTACATTTTCTTTATTAATGCCCTGGGTACATCTTGCTTGCAAAGTGAGACCATTATTATTGTTAGTGAAAAATAAGGAAAAATCTCTGTTCTGTGCAAAGCTTATGTGCTCTGCAGGAGCTTATTTGCAGCACTTATTGTCATGAAAAGAGTTCTGGGTGATAAATACATCCAAACCTTCAGTGCCAGATCTTTATCACTGTTGTAATGCAATACAGTTCTAAAGCTGCATTATCAAAGCATCTGGGTTTGCCCGTGAACGCTGTTTCTTCATCTGTGAGCTCCAACTCACATAGACCCTGTGGCCACTAGTTTTTCAATGTAAGAAAATTTGGATACTTTAAGGTATACTTAAGGTACACACTTACCTGAGAGTTCAAATGTAAGTGTCCCTGCAGTACCTTTTAAAAGCAGTCAGAGTGGTAGTGGGCAAGAAGGCCAGTATCAGTAAGATTTTTAACTTATAGGGCAAGAAATAAATAAGATGTTGGAAAAAAAAATGATCCTACTTTTTAAACTTCCATGCTGTTAGGAAGGCAGGTTTTCTTGACACTACTTTTCAAAACAAAGCAAAACACTTTCTCAGCTAGCAAAAGAGTAAATCTATAAACCCATGATTGTTCAGGTCAGTCATTTTAGGCTGGATGATGACAGAGGAATAGAAATTGCTTTTTTACCAGCAATCTAAGTACATCATTATCTACAGAGAATTTACCATCTCCCCATAATAATATCCCATCTCTCAAAATACACTTATCCCTTAAAAACAATCAGTTGCAAATTTGAATATAACCAAATCCTGTGGGGAACATTTTAGCTCTGCATGTTTTCCAGTACTGCTCCCCTCTCTCCTTCTCTTCTTTTCTGTTGGCACTGTGAGAATTGGTGTAAAATAAGACCAGCCAGCAGGACCTTTCCGCACCTTACCACAGCTTCTTTGCTACTCTGGGCTTAAGTAGCAGGTTTGCACCTTTTCTGCGTGAAGAGGAGAAGTTGCCTTCACAGCCTTCCATGCAGCAAGGCCTGTCTACATCAAATCAAGCTACAATTTCGAGCCACATTCTGCTTCCCATGTTTGCATAAAACTCCCACTGACATGAATAAGAGTTCTGTGTATATCATGCTGTGTAATAAATAGCATTCAAAACAGAACCTATGCAAAGCTTTCTCACTGTTTTGGGCTACCAATTTATCCTTGTATTTACAGAATATTGATGTAAGCAGATGCCCAAACTGCCTGTCATTTTTAAAATATGCAGAGATGACTGGTACAGTGGCTACTGACTGCAAAAACACTGCAGACTTCCTGATCTTCCCCGTCCTTCCCACAGGACACCACAAAAGATGCCCTCGCCCTGACGCAGCTCCAGGCACATCCCTGAGCTTACCCACTCTGCAAATTATGTGCAGCTGAGCCCACCCCTGGTTTCACTTGCACACCACTGTTCACTAAGCTATCTTGTCTCTAAGTCAGGGAAGAGGGGCAGAAAAGAGAAGCCTGGCTCCCCATCCACCAGGTCGTATCTGGAGGGGTTCTGTATGGCTAGATCTAGCTATTAAAGTGAGCAGATCCCTTCTGATCCCTTGGGCTGTGAACCAAAATCCCATCAGCAGCTCCCACAGGGGTAAGAGAGGCAATTGCGCGGGTCCCTCCGCCTGCAGCGTGGAGACCTCTGACTGCCTTCCTGCCAGCGCCAGAGGAAAGGCGTTTGTCTCCTTTCTCCCATCTAAGACATTCTCTCAAAGTTTCTGGTTCTTAATATGTCAATTGACAAATAGCATCGACATGGCATAAATCACATGATAAATATTTATGTGCCAGATAAATCTCAGGAAATGCTGTCATCTTTTGTCTACTCATTTCAGAGCCTCAGCGTGCTCATTACTTGTGCTAAGGGAGCCGGGGGAGAAAATGAGTAACTAAGCTGGTTAGGGCTATAACTTTCCCCAGTGAAAGCCTAACACACACATAAAGAGAGGCGCACCGGGCACACCAGATTTATGTACGGAGATTGTCATCAGCAAGCGCTGTACTGGAAGTGTCGGGATGGCTCTGCTAGGTCTAACATCTAGTTTCCTGAACGTTTGCAATACCACCCTTCAATTACAGTCCTCCCCAGCTGCTTTTGGCCTGGGACGCAAGCTCGCTGCAGCACCACTAACCCCTCCTGGAGGCCAGCATGGCCCCCAGCGTGCTGCTGGCACCTCCTGGTGCAGCTTGTCCCATGCAGGGTGCCAGTCCCGTCCATCCTTGTCCTGCCCACCTTGCTGGGGAGCCGCGGGTGAGCCAAGGGCAGGGCAGGACCGCTCTTCCCAGCTGCGACCCACCAACAGTGCAGAAGAACTGAGACGCGCCATCCAGCCTGGCAGCAGGCATCAGTTCATTGACTAGCGTCCTCCAGCACTTGACTTCCTCCAAGCCAGCAAAACAGCTCTGTGCCGGCAGCGCGTGTGTGTGTGCATGCCTGGGTGCATGCAAATAAGCTTTCCAAAAGCACCCTGTCCTTACCGAGTGTGCTTTGGAGGTGTGCCACTCCACAAATATTGGAAAAGCCCTGTGGAGCTATTTTATTTTATTTTATTTTATTTTATTTTATTTTATTTTATTTTATTTTATTTTATTTTATTTTATTTTATTTTATTTTATTTTTTAACATTGCTAGTATATGACAACATCGTTTCCACCCTTTGCAATTTTCCACAGATGATTTCCACATTATTTAATGTTGATTCTAAAGCCATTTAATGGGGTTTCCACAGAGCTCAGCCATCTCAAGGAGGAAAATAAGTGGTTCTGCTGCCCTGAGGAAGCCAGAGGAAAAAACTCTCAAAAAGATATCTGGATATACACATTACATTTGGGAAGAAAAGTCACTGAGACAAGAGCAAAATATATATATATAGCTAGTAAATCAGAAATTAAAATTCACTTCTTTGCATAGGAAGAGCCACTTTCAAGTCAAAGAAGTTCTAGCCATACAATATCCACAGCAAGACCCTAAGCAATAACACGCCGTATCGTGAAAGGAAGGACACAGCCACACAGTCATAACGCTGTGCTTGGAGACACTTATTTTAAGAGCCAGGCACTTTCAGTTATTGACCCCTGAGTGATAACAGGCACTCAGGTGTTTGCATAAAACTGGTTGCCATAAAACTTTTTCATTTTCAAAATTTTTCATTTGTAGCTGTCTTGGATGTGGCAATTAATTTTGGAGCCAAGGAGACTCTCTTGTGCATTTCCATGAAAATAAGTCACTGTTTGTATGTTTACCCAGAAAGGGATGAAAAATATTTAGTGATTTTCTACACCTCACTTATTGATTGTGCAGCTAAGAAATTTGTGAGGTGTGCTTGTGGAATAAAAAATAGCAAATTCTCAGTCTTATTTTTCTTTTTGTAATTCTGTTTTTTGAAAGTAAGAGCAAGCTGTCTATTTCCATCACATATTTTAATGTGGTGACCTTACAAGATCTTTTAGGATGCATGAAAATCCACTTTAACCTGTAAACAAGTGGGAAAGACTGAAGCATACCAAAAACTAAAGGGGGAATTATAATGATTACAAGTGATTTGGGGCTGCTGTTTGTTACAAAAACTGCCCACGGCTTTGTAATACAAGACCATGGTTTTGGCAGCTTACAGCTGTGCCAAACATTAATCATTTGAAGTGAAATTTTCCATACTGTTCAGTTTGATTGATTTTTTTTTTTTTTTTCAAAATTTCTGATCCATCAGCTTGGGCATTTCCAAGAATGAGGTTTGGGAAAAATATGTTGTTTTGCCCAAATTTAAATGTTCTGGCAACTTTTTCTTGGAACCGTTGTAGCATTCCCATGCTTCGAAGCAGGGCTTGAAATCTGGCAGGGGGTTGGCCTTGACTTCAGGGATGTGCCTTCTACCATCTTGCTGAAAATCCACCTAATTTGGCCAATACATGCTTTTGGGAAAAAAAAAATCTCAGTTTATAGCTGCTCAGTAGAGACTCTATTGATATTAACAGATAAAGCCCCCAAGGATGCCACTTTCATGGAACATGCTCCTTCTCATCATTAGCTCCAAGAGACAATACAGACTGAACATGTGCCTCTCCGTGAAATAACAGAGCATGCCTGAGGCCAACATTACGGGACAGAAGCCAGCCTTCCCTGTAATAGCTGCTCTAGGCTGAGCTAGAGCCAGAACTGAGAAGAGGGACCATATCTGTAGTGTACAGGACTATATCTGTGTGGTATCCTCAGGTTATGTTTAAGCTGGTGGACCTGCAAACATGTCCAATCTCTTAAAGGTGTGTATGCATCAGGATGCCACTCAGTCCCTTCCAGAGGGGTGGCACAGGCTCTGTCCAGGTCTCTGATCCAGACGATCAGGGCACAGGGAATCCAGATGACAAAACTGAGTACTTTCTGCTCAGTCATGATACTGCCTCAGTGACCCCCCCCAGAGTGGTTCTTTAAGGTGGAGGCTGCTTCAGATGCAGAGGAGACAAAAAGTGGAATGAGGATGGGAGAAGGAAAAGACAGACTGAAGCAAGGGGTCAGTTGGCACTGGAGCTAGGAGAGTGAGATCGACTGGGGATGGGATTATCTGGACAAGTAGTCTGGGAATGGGAGCTGGGGGTGGGAAGCAAAGGAGTATCAGAGTGAGCACAAGAGAGGAGGAAGGCTGGGCTATGGGGGTGACTGGACCAGTGGAGGTGGAGAACAGTATTGGGGAAGGAAGACAAATGTGGCAAGGAACTTGGTGTAGAAAATGGCCTGGTACAAGAAGCAGAAGTACTGAAGTTGAGATGTAGAGGAGCACAAGAGCTGGACAGAAAGCTCAGGAAAGCATAACCAGGCCTGTTGGCCAGGGTGAGAAAAAAAAGGGAGGGTGAACAGGAGATGCAAACCATAAATTAGAGGGCAAGCTGTCAGGGAGATACTGGATCTAGTGAGGTAAGGATCCTGGGCTAAATAAGAAGTTTGAGGTCCAGCAAAGCAAGGAGAAATGCAAGAGAAACAAGAAACCAGGAACAGGAAGCAGAGAGGCTGGGGCATTTAGTGGGCAGGAGACAGAACAGGTCAAAGCATGAAGAGGAATGGGCAGAGCAACCATGACCAGCAGAATGTGTTTCTTAGTGACTTTTCTACTGTGTTTAAAGAACAATTGTACTGTTATGGAGGTTCCCAACGTATTTCAATTTTGGAGAAATGTGTTCACAGGAGACTGCTGTAGATGAGACTTCTTTGACACAAAAGTCATAGTAGCCAAGATGAGGGAATTCCAGTTTGGACCTTATGGTTTGTGAAGATCAAATAATCAGTGGACTGGAAGTTGGTGGCTGCATAGGAACATTTATCATGACCTGACTGTACTCACTATGCCGAACACAGTATCCCTACTAGTACATACACCTGACACTTGAGAAGGGCTAATACCTAAGGTGATAAGAAATATGAGGAAAACTGGAAGTAAAAATTTACAAAGATACCAAGAAGGCCATATAGGAATGCTCAGGACATTATAGGGTCAAAAGGTCAAGCCTTTACAATTAAGAAAAAGAGCAGATTTGTCTGACAGCTCATTCTGTTTGTGAGGCAAAAAGGAGGCATCTCTGAGGGAAAAAAAAATGCACGATATATCACAAAAGAGGCAAATGTAAGGGCAAGGAATGCCAAACAACAGGCATTAAAACTTACCAAGTGCAGAAAGCTAACAAAGTAGGTTCAAAGAGCAGGGGAAACAGCAGACTGAGAAGGTCAAGAACAATTTATTTAATATAGTAGAAACAAAAGGAATTGGCATCAGCCTATTATTGGTGGGGAGGATGCCAACATTGTTAATGATGCGGAAACACTCAGTGCATATTTCCGTTCTACTTGGAAAGAAGTGGGGCAACGTATCAGTATCAAATGAAGATGCGAAAGTCCTTTCCAATCTACAAATAACTGAAGGGTATATTAAATGAATCCTAGAGAGAGAAATATTTTTAGATTAGTTGTTTTGGATAACTAGCATGCAAGAGCTGCAAAACTTTTGCTGAGGGAATCTTTCCCACTATTATTTCTGGCAAATATTTGTACACCATCCAAGGAAATCCCAGAAGGCTCCAGAAGATCCTATATAATATAAGGTCAGGTTGGATGGGACTTTGAGAAACCTGATCTAGTGAAGGATGTCTGTGCCCATGGCAGGGGGGTTCGAGTAGATGATCTTTAAATTAAAGGTCCCTTTCAACCCAAACCATGCTATGATTCTATGATAAGGCAAATCACTGAAAGCAGATTTTCCACAGTGGATACTAAGATTGCCTACTACATTTTCTGTAAGGACATTTTGAGATACCACGATCTTTTGTGCAGAAGTCTTGAGCTCCCCTATGCAGCTGGGAGCCCATGTGTGGAGCACAGAAAGCCCAGGAGCTCCATATGGGTCACCCTGAAGTACTGGACCCTTCTCATCTCCCTGAATAATTCACCATCTATGACCAGAAATAATTCCATCTCCTTGTCTCTGAAAGTGTTGTAAAAATGAAGCCCACCAGTACAAACGCAGTAAGTACATTAGAACAACCTGCAGGAAAGTTAATCGTGCTGTCTTCACGTCGGGGTCTGAACAGCGTTCAGTGAATAAGGCACAGGGTCTTGTGCTGAGCACAGACCCAATATAAATAGCTGCTCATTAAGTGAGCACCACCTGCTCCATGAGCTGGATGAAGCAGGGGTTCTGTGGGACAAACAGCACAGGATTATGCTTGTGTAATTAAAGACTGCCACAACGTGCATACGCACAGAGGGGCCAAACTGAAGCTCTGCAAGCCAGCTTAGTAATGGCCTTTTCTAGCTTCTCAGTGCTTGATTTTGCAACCCATAGTAACGATCTTTCACTGTGGTTTGCGTGTGTAATGTCATTATGTGGTCTTTGGTAACTGACTGAAGCAGACTTGGCATTGTGGAGCTCAGTGGAACCTTATTTAATTGCCTCAGAGACATCATGGGTATGGAGCAATACAAAGGTAGAAGAGGTGGGAGACAAAAGAAACTACGAGACGACTCATACTGCAGAACACAGCCAAAGAGGAAGGGGGGAAGAGAAGAGAAGGAAGAAATGCCAAATGTGATGCTTGAGTGAAAATGCAAACAAAAAACCTCTTTGCCTCCCTAAGACCCCAAACTTCAGGGAAGTTTGCCTTCTGATCCCAGTTCCAGCTCTGTGACTCAAGCTTCGCTCTCCAGATCTGCAATCTATCTTCCCATTTAACTCTAACTAGGACAATTTCTGAGTCCTATATGAGTCATCGGTAGGTTTTATATAGAAACCAAAGAAGGTTCTTCCAGTCTCTCAGTAAGATATTCCGTGCTGCCAGGGAAGCACTTTTGGTTGTTCTGACAAGCAATTGTAACTGCTCTGAATTGCCAGAAATACCGTCTGAAGAGCAAAAGGATCGCTTGCCACCTAAATCCAAAAGGGTTTATGATACAATCTTCGTATCGCCTCAGTGCGTTGATCCCACCTTGCAATAGCAGGTATTAGGCTTTGCAAACTGGCTAGATCCCAGTGGGTATAATTTTCAGGCTGGCTAATTCGCCGGGCTCGAGTGATGCCACTCGGGGGCTCTGAGCCAGCTGAGGGGAGGGGGCGGTGTGTGACACACGGGAAGGGGTCTGAGTCAGGGCTCCTGAGAGCAAGGACCTCCTTCCTGCTGCTGGAAACCGCTCCTCGCAAGCCTGGTCCCATCGCTGACAGCCACCTACCCTGCAGTTAGGTCCTGTCCTTTCTCAGCTGAGACAGGAGGGACAGGTGGCCCGTGCCGGAAGCAGTGGCTGTGACACAGGAGCAGGGGGGAGATCCTGGTAGAGAGCCCAGAGCTGCAATGTGACGAACAGGAGGCCAGGTATTAACAGGTGGGTGAGAAGACAGGGGCTGGCTGGCTGTGCGGGGAAGGGGCCGTTTCAAAAGCAACGCGGCAAGGATCACAGGGAGAGCGTGCGCCGCGGGGAGGGCATATTTTGAAGAGGAGGAGGAAGGAGCTGTTTTGGAATTGGGTGCAAAGCCATTTGTTTGGAGGAATGCCAGGGTAACAGTAGGTGCCCAGAACAAACGCGCACAGCCGTCCTCGCACCCGGCGCCCGCATGCTCGTCCTTCGCAGTACCTAAGTAGGTCAGCCCGCTTCTTCAACCTTTCCTCTTCCCTTTCACACTTGCTCTCTTTGTGGGAGGTGGCGGTGGCGGTAGCAGAGGGGCTACACCCGTTTTCACTGATTTCCAACACTGTCTACGTGTGAACAAGAGAAGCGGAGAGAAGCTAAAGCTGCTTTCTTATTAACAGCTGGTGACAGTCCCTTTGCACAGTGCATGTCGCATTTCTTAGCCGAGGTAGAAAGGAGAGAAAGAGGAAAGCAGTTATTTAAAGTTTAGCATTACAGATGAATTACAAGGATATTCTGAGGCTCACAGACCCCCCCAGCGATTCTGCAAGCCCCGAGGCTGGCCTCGCCACACCTTTGCAAGCGACTATTTTAGGCAAGTGCGCTCATTGGGTTTGGGAGGATGACTGCTCCAAGTAATTCTGGGATGCAGGTTTCGCACCACAGGATGCCAGCGGGATCCAGTGAAGGTTATGGACCGTCTAGCCTGAACTCCATCTGTGCCCTGAAGTTTCCTCTTGGCTGGGCACCGCTGAAGGACCAGAAGCAGCCAGTAGGAAGCAGTAGGCACAGGGACTCATGGGGAATTTAAGCCATCTGAACGTGGCATGCAGTTTTTAAGACAACGCTTTTTTAAACACTGTGAACATATTGCACCCAATTATAATTGCGTTATGTGCTCTACACCGTGCTATGAGTGCATGCTTCTCATCGCTACAGAGGGGCAAATCTGACATACATACAACAAGTGTGCCGCTTTCTCCTGTGTATCTTTTCCCATTGTGCTTATCACGATAGGATTTGCATGCCTCCCAGTAGGGCACTGAGCTATGCGTCTAACATCTGCCACGTGCTATTTGTTCTGTCCTTCTCTCCCAAGGAAGGAGGTGAGCGTGGTGGAGCATCTTGTTTTTGCAGTGCATTTGGTCGACTTTTGCTTTTCCTGCATGTGGAGCTATGTATTTGTGTTAGCAAAAGGACACAGAAATGTGTCCTGCAGTTGGAAATGCCTTTATTTCAGTAAGTGGAATTATGGCTAATTAAGTCAAATTAAAGAGGGAAGAGAGAGTTGATTTTCTTTATTCTCAGCATACTCTGTTTGACAAATGGGTCTTAACCACAGATGACAGTATTAAGCTTCAGCCTCTCAGACAAGGAAATCTTGGCTTCTATTCCCTCTGCCCATTTATCTATGATAAATTTAAAGACACATGTTCTCCTTTCCTGGACAAACACTCTTCGACTCTCTCTCTCTCTCTCTCTTTTATTTTTTATATCCAACAATAAAATACATTTGGAATCTCTTTATATGTGTCCTTTTTCACTTTCTTTGGATGAGCAGCCCTCTACAACATCCTCTGCAATGCCTTACAAAGCCCTCCGTGGACCTTGTCAAACAATAACACTGGCTCTGCGTGCAGTTCTGTTTCATGGAAGTTTGGATCTGCACCTGAATTAGTGCTAGGGGCAATTCTGAAGCCTAGAAGCATGGCCTACATGCGCTTCTATCTCTAGGGCTTTATTTTAAGTATTTTCACCTTTGCATTATTTTGGGGTTTATTAACAATTCTTAGTCAAACAAATAATTAGTATTATTAAAACAATAATTCTGGTACTATACAGGGAACTAGAATATGGAGTAGAGTGACTTTTCAAGACAGAAGAGAAAAACTGTATTTTAGCCAGAAACTGAAATGTCATTTCTTGAGCCGTCCAGTCCATGTCCTGTGCACTGGATGTGTGTTTTTTCAGCTTTTACAGTCTGATATTCTTTTATTCAAGTCAGCTTTGCAGAGATTGTCTTACCATCAGTATAAAAACAAAGACATATCCAAGTGTTGCTGTTAACAGTAAGTCAATTCACACTTTTTCTATGTATATTTTGAGATCACCTTATTGTAAAGGGTCAGAGTGAGCCTTTCTTTGCTTTAAGCTGTAGCAAAATGCTCAGTTTCTTATGATCTCTGCAGTCACCTGCCACAAGCTCTGTCTTAGAGGCTGCAACCTATCAGTTACAGCCTCTCATCCTGTACTCGCTGCTTTGGTATTATGACAAGAAGCAAACAGATTCACAAAAACATTACAGGAAGCAAATAGTGCTTTTAATGTTGGAGAAGAGCCAGCCCAACAAAACGAAGCCTGAGACTTCCCTGACCTTCAGCACGACATTCAGAAGATGGTCAGGATCCAGCCTGCAGAGACTGGGGCTGCATACAGAGCGCATTTTTTAATGCCTTTTCCACACTTCAGGGACATTTGTTGGCGTGATCTGTGTCATGTCTCCAAGGTCCAACATGAAGTGTGGCATTTCTGTGCGTTCAACACCCCTTACAAGACTCAGTCCCCAGACTCTGTAAGAACTTCAGACTCTCTGTGACTGTTCTTTTAATGTTAAAGTGATTTTAGTGAGTGAAAAAATACAAGGCTTACAAAAAATACACTGAAACATCAGGACAGAGACAATATGAAGCCCGTCATACAGTTCACAAGTATTTCAAATGTTTATTCACGGGTTTACCAGAAGGAAACAAAGAGCACAACAAAAGCATTTGCTATAGGTAGAGCCACATTTGCAGCAGTGGGGCCTCCACCTCCTTCCAGTCAGGCTGTGCGCGGGGGGCACCAAAAGAACCTTTCCTCCCTTTCCCAAGACATTTCTGGGCTCTAGCAGTGCTGTGCCCTGCCTGCCTCAGCCACCTGAGTCAGCCACAATGTCCCTGTCTGGGCAATGGGGACGAACCCACCTAAACCCTGGACTTGTCAGCCACCCCACACTGGCCTTGCCAGGGCTGCCCAGGGGAGATAGATGGAGGGGCTGGCAAGATGGCCTCCCACGCCGACCCCACGCCTTCAGGCCAGACCTTTGATGCTAGACCCTGTCTCGCCATAGCAGTGCCTGGCGCTGGTCCAAGAGACACCACAGGGCTCTGCCCGGCCACCCAGGCAGGCCTGGCGCCCACCGCTGCCCCACCATGGCTGCGGCCTGCCCGTTGAGAGAAAGCACTGGCCCTGCGCTTCTGGAGAGCTGGCTGGTGTAAACTCTCCTCCCCCCGACAACAACACTTGTTTGTCTTAAATACAGGTTTTTTCCTTGGGCTGCCACAGATTTTCCACCTTCATGGCCAACCAACGGCCAGCGAGGGAGGTTTGTTATCGCCCATGAGAAACACCGTCTTCCAGTGCCGGTCAGGCCTTGCTCGCAAGGGAGGCAGGCAGCAGCGCCACGTAAAATGCCAAACAACCCTAATTGTTTTCCTCGGTTGCCAGGGTAGGAATTAACGTTGTCCCTGGCGGAGCACAAGGACTCCCTGTGATACGAGCGGGGACAATGGGAAGGTATGTTTTCGTGACCCACTGCAGGAAATCCTGTGCGTCTTGCAGGGGAACGCAGCGCTTTCCTGCGCTGTCTGCGGCTAAGCCCCAACTCCGGGGGCCTGCAGCAGCTAGGCTCAAAGCAGCCCACAACAAAACCCTGCTAAGTTTTAACAGAGAATGCTTTATGAGGTGCCCACATGGCCCCAGGCACTGTGGCAGTGCCGTGCAGTGGTCGGCTGGGCTGTCCTGCCTCCGGGACTGAGGGGTGACAGGAACAATCAAAAACAAAGCTGAGCTTCTCACCTAGTATCTGTCATAGGGACAGCTCTGGGCTGCAGCACTTAGAAACCCCGTCGATACAACTGGGACAGAGACACAGAAACTGTCTGTTTCGAGTTTGGGTTTTTTTTGAGCAATGTGGTTAATACAGTAACTCAGACGAGACTGCGTTGCACGACTGCTTTTGAATAAAAAGCATGGGCTGCGTATCCCCGCCTCGCGCCCCAGTGGAAATCACACTGATAATTTAAACACAGCTGTCCTGCTGTGCATTTGTGTCTGTGGCCCTCAAGGATGGTGACACGCTGCAATAGCTGTGGCTGTCTCGGAACAGAAATAATAAGAGAAACATCTGTCTCCCTGTTTCTGCTCCCCCAGCCCCAGAGAACAGCACTTCTGAGTCCTGCTCTAGACATGGGACGTGCTCCCAGAGAAACATACATACCCGGCTCCTCTTCGTTGTCTCTCCTGGCTGACGCTAAATGGACCACTTCCACTGAGCATTACTGCTGCTGTTGATTAACTGATTTAAAAAAAAAAAAAAAGAAAGAAAGAAACAATTCAGAAAGTGACACATTACTTCTGCCTGTGGACAGAGGGAACAGCTGAAACGTGGGAGTCCAGACTACAGCTGTGTGACTACAGCTTTAAAAAAAAATGCATATTTTAGTGAATAAAAACTTCTGATTCCCTCTGCTGGTATTATAGACCTTATTTACTTACCAAGGTGGTGAAACCTAAGATTGTAGTCACAAGAATATCTGTGAAAGGAAAAGAGAGACAACGAAGAGAAGCCACTACCTCTTCAAAACTAGGGGATGTTTAAACCACAGCAGTTACCCTGCTCGGCCTTTCCCACAGATCTCTTTCCCCCACCCCATTCATGTATCTATATTGTTTCCTTTTGTCTTTGTCATGACTTAGGTTCCTATCACGCAAAGCAGCCTAACTGCCACAGACACTTGCATCCATCAGGGGAATGGGATCGTTGCTGGGAAATAAATATTCATCCAGATAAATTAGCAGTAGAAGGGCTACTGCAGCCGTTTGGAAAAGCCTCACACTCTAAGACCTATCAAATGTTTAGGGAATGTGTGTGGATCATTCTGAACAGGAAAAAAACAAAAGAAAACTAATTTCTTCCTATGAAGGCCACACACAAAGACAATGCCATTAAGTTTATGTGACACATCCATCAGAGAAAATGATTAGCCAAGATTCCAAATAACCTGTTTACAGTCAAGTCATAGGCAACATTTTTAAATGTTTCTTTTTTTTCTTGCCCTAATTCCTTGCCAGGCAGCTATGAACAGGAGCATGCCCATGAACTTGGTGCACCCTGTGTGCAAAATTCATGCTGAGAGTAGAAGGCTGCATTTATTAGAGAATTCATTTGCAAAAGTTGATCAGGCTGGCTGGAAGCCTCACTGCACCTTTCCCCTTTTCTTTCCCCTTCAGAACAGCTACAGGAAGAGCAACACCTCCTGGAAATATTTGTGCTGGAATCGTGTGATACCTTGCACTTCCAAAATAACCTCCCTTACACAAATGCCAATGATGGGTACACACTATTAGAGCATGAGGGACACCTCCTTCTCTACATGCTGTCTCCCAGCAGCAGTGCAACAAGGCAGTTACCACAAGCATAAGCTTACCATTAATCTGTGGATCAGGGACACACACAGACACAGGCTGCTAGAGAAGGAGTGTGCATGTTAGCGGAACCCCATGTAAACAGCTCCACAAAACAGTCATGATACACAATGTGCTGGTGGACCAAAAGATGGGAAACTTTCCCCGTACCCCAGGTGGAGTTGGCTTCTGGTCCCATGGTCAGTGCACAAGGAAAGGTGTGCTGCTTTCCTGGAAATTAGGCTTTAAACCTGGTTTGCAGCATCTAGAGAGTGAGGACACACAGAAAGCAGGACTTTCCTCAAGCGTTTCCAGCAGCATTGCATATAGGGCTACATCCTCTGACATGTCAGCATCTAACTATGAACCTCTCTGGTACTCCTTCCTACTGACACTGCACCTATACCTGTATCCAGGAGATGAAGCGCCTCTGGAAAGAAATGTTAGCACAGAGAACATGCCCTTCTGGGTACACGATGTGGTAGAACTCCAAATACAGAGACATTTTGTTATCTGACTTTTTGCCCCCCATCTGGCAGTTCCTCCCCTCTCTGCATCTCCTGACCTGCTCTCTTTCCTCATCCGTGCTTTTGTCCTCCTCCTCACTATGTGTCTTTATTCACCCCCACTGCCCTTGCCCTCCCTTTCCCCTCTCTGTTCTTCTGCCTTCTTCTGAGGTCCCATCGCCTCTTCCCAGAGTGCTCTCCTGGTGCTTGGAAAATCAGAATAAAAACTGCAATCTCAATAGTAAAAGAAAGCAAAGAGTTGCAGTAAGCAGCTCTTCTTCCTGGGAGCAGTTGACCAATGACTCGTTCCCAGGGCATTTGGAATGACAACAGGCATCTTCTCCTGTCTCTGCTGTTGTTGCTGTTGTGTTCATTACAGCAATGCTTACCAGCCAGTGGAGAATGGGGCCCCCTTATGCCTGGTGCTGCATAAATCATTTTCTTTAGCCTGGGAAAAGAAGGGGAAAAAAAAAAACAACAAATAAAGAAGATGAATACATGATTCAAGGATTTACTGCTCAGATTGCTTTGGGGGTCTTTTATTCCTTACCCTTTCCTTTGTTTCTCTCCCAGGCTGCCTTTCCTGCTGGCCTAGCCCTTCACCCCACCCCATCACTCTTGCTCCTGTCTGGCTGCCCCCATCTGATTTACCTTCCATTTCACTTTGTGCCCTCCTTTGTCCACCCAAATGCTTCTCTTTCTGTCACTTACTCCTTTTCCTGTGTGGCCAGATCTCCTGATTGCCTTCTCCATTCTGTGATACTGGGTTGCTTTTCATCACCTTGCTGGTGGAATCAAGAGATGCAAAATATTCAGTGTGAGGTAGACACTGAATGGTTAAAACTTGGCAAAGTTATAGAAAACCGAAAACAGGCTCTCATAGCAGAAAGTGTCAGGTACCACCAGCTCCAGCTAAATTAAATTCTGTCCCTGTAGTGTGTATGCACAGAGACATTTATATTCATATTTTTAACAGCCTTCTAAACTCTGCAGTTCACTGACAAACCCTTCATGAAGCTATCATTCCTTTTTTAACACCTGAACTTTAAAATGTCACATATAGCATTTAAAAGGACAGGCAAATAACCAAGGAAACATCCTAGCATGCATTTTGCTTCCTCTCCTTATGGTTGATCTAAAGTCCATGGAAATCAATGGCAGTCTTTCCAGCTAGTTCAGCAGAGTTTGCACCCAGTAGGTTGGCTTGTTCTAAAATTTCAGAGGAAAAAGACCCCACACAAACTTTTTTTTTTTTTTTGAATTTCCTTTTACTCATATATCTGGCAAGACTGATGTGCTGTCAAATGATCTTTTCAGTGCTAAATATATACCATTAACTACTAATAAAAAAAAAAAAACAAGCTTTAAAAAATTCAGCTCTTTTTGGCATCTGTACAGAGCCTTGATCTCACAAGATGTATGGTTTGCACTAGGATTGCAGTCACAGTTTTCTTGTTAAAGCTGTCAACCATTCCAGTGTCTATCTTTACAATGCAATTCAAACCTTGGTTAGGAAAACAGGCATTTTTACTTGAACTAGGATATTAAGATCATTTGCCAGCCCTTTTCTGCATCCACTTGAAGGCTACGGCTCCTGTTAAAACTAGGTTGCAACATGAAAACAAGGAAGGGAAGAAGCTGATCCCTTCTGTTTGAGATACTTCCTCCCAGTGGCAGAGATACTGTGGACAATAAATACTTTCTTAAACATGCTATTTTGTAGAAAGACATTGTGTTAGAACCACTTACAAGGCAAAACTTCACTGTCTCATCTTGTTAGTTACAAAGGTAACTCCAGGACAGAACATTGCCTTTTGACTCTTAAAATCAGCAGAGAAATTCTCCTGAATATCAGATTTGCCGTAGCATTGCATTGGTATCTGTTTGGACTCATTAGCAGATATTTGCTAACGGCATGAGAGAGGTGGTATAGAGTTTATGGTTGTCTTCTTGTGAAAACTGATCACCTTCTAAAGACAAACCCCTAAAGCAATTTTGACAAGCCTCTGTAAATCTTCAGCCAATATTGCCTGAATCAACTTTGATGTAGTGACATAAAGCAAAGGGAAAATACAGGTAAGAGATAAACATATGTCTTCTAATGCTCAGGCACAATGGGGAGCCCCCTTATCTGCTCCCATAATGCGCCTTATTATGCTTAAGTAATGGGTATTAGAAGCCAAGCAGTATGTTACGTCTCCTCCTACATGGTACATTCCCATACTGCCTAGATACATATGAATCCTGCATGTCACATGTCATTACATTTTCTGAAACTATATCTCCATCCATGCTAAAAATACACAGAGAGAAAGAGAGAGAGAGAACTTGAGTGTAAGCAACAGATACTTCTGCACAGACCCTTGGCAATACCAAAGTCTGAGAGATTCATACATGTGTTTATTATTCATCATTGTTTGAACAGCATTTGTGAAGATAACCAGCCCCAGGGAGTTTCAGAGCAAGCACCCACTAGGTGCTTGCACCCATCCATTTCCAAGCTGGAAGCAACCAAACGAGGCCCTCTCCACCTGCCTTTTCATCTGCATGGTGGCCTGATTTTTTTCTGAAGTGCTTAGTTACAGAGCCGTTCCCATAAAAATAACTGCAGAGCTATCCATAAATACTCTCGCTTGGAAACTCCAAGCAATGAGCAAACCTGTGAAATTCGTGACCTGCTGGTGTCCCGCTCCTCTGCTATGGAAACACAGGGACCACCAAGCCCTGAGCCTGCTGTGGGTATGGGTCCCCTTCCAGCAGCCCCTGCCCTGCCACCTCGCACAGCGAGGGAGCGGGGTGGCCTCCAGGAGAGCACGTTGTGGTAGGGATGCAAAGCAGACCTTTTGGACCAGACCCCGCTCCCCTCCCCCAAAACCCAGGAAAATCGTCAGTGCTGCTTTTTGAAACCAGAGGCCTCAACCCTCGCTCCAGCAGCTTCATTGCTGGCTCACCGGAGCTGCACTGGGTCTCGCCTACAAGAGACAGGGGAGGAGCAGCGGTCCCCTGGTGACATGTGTCAGGCAGGAACATGGCACACGCTTGATACCCCGGTGTCCCGGGCTTTTTCACTTCTGCGCGAGCAGCCGAATGGGCAGACCCCTCCTGCTCGGCTGCGGCAGATGGAGCGGGGAGGCAGGCTGCGTGTCTGCAGGGCTGGGCAGCGGAGCTGTGCTCTCCAGCTCCAGCTAATGAAGCTGATTTGATGAGCTGATTATTCTTGTGTATTAGTGCGTCGCTGACATGGTGCTCCATGCTGTACCGGATGCAGAAGGAAGGGCATAACACGGGCTCCCGACCGAGCTTTCCTAAGCGAACGGATCACTCGATCCCGAAAGACGCGATTCTGGATGAGGAGGAGGAGACGGAGCCCCTCTTTATAACAGAGCACTGCAGCTTTCTGAGCTGGAATGTAGCAGCATTCCTAATTTAGATACTCTGGTTGAATTTTAAGTGGAAGTGAACAAAACATTTGAAAAGCTGTCCCCGTTCTCTCAGCAGGGAGACTTCGAGAATTTTCTGGTTTGGGGGAAGGAATACTGGCACATAATCAGCCAGGCTTTTCCCAGGTAGAGACATGAGCCCTGGAAGCAAATGCGGGTTTTCTAGATGTGATGGATGTAAACAAAGAAGGGTTGGTTATCATGAGGTGATTCATGATGGGAGGGATAATGATGAATAGGTGTTATGACAACAACTGCTCTGCAGCTGTAGCTCTCTCATCTGCCACAAACTGCCAAAAACTTGCCAGCTTTCTCCTGGGACCTTCTAATCACAGTAAACAAGGCTTGATAGTGTCCAACACAGAAGGTACATGACTGTTGACCTCCTCATGGCATGAGAAAATTGGCTAAATAACATCAAGAAGTGGAATTGCAGGTACCTGTTAGGTCTCTGGGTTTTTGCAGACAGCAAAACATCCTCCAGACAACATTATTCCTGGTTTACAAAAGCCATTAATTATATTAATTATGTTTCTACCTGTGCAGTTTTTCCCATTTTAGTTCAATATTCCTCCTTCAAAATGCAGAGAAGTACCCTCTGGGAGCAAAAGGATGGCTTTTTATATGTTTTTATTAATTTCCACCTCACATTGAACGAGTGCAAGCCCTGACGGAATTTTTTCAAGCAGAGTAGTGGTTCTGCTCTTGCTGAATCATCTGTGACAATGATTAGGCAAGACACAAAAATAAACATTCCTTGGCAGCCAGGCTTGAATCTCCCCTACAAAGTATCAGAACCACCATTTAGAGATCGGCTGCAGAGTTTGAAAAATACCGTGAGAGGTCACTTGGTCTGCGCTGGGCACGGAGAGCAAGCTGTACCAAGCACAAAGAAGCTCAGCACGGTCTGGAGGGAGGACCAGACATACGCTGGTGATAGGTGCTCAAACAGAGCTACTGCCTGGTCTCCACCACGGTATCCGATCATATACAGAACAAATAGGAGAGACTTGCTAAGGGGGCCAATGTGAGGCTGATCGCATACAGAGGGCTGTTGGAAAGAGGAGCTGATGTATGACAGTGTTGCTCACAATATTTATGTACTCATATATATATGAACATCTTTCCAGATTCCCTTGCTTCAAGTGCCTTATTCACGCAAGTCCCATGCTTCACCCCATCCGGGAGGATTTTGATCATCAGCTCCTCATCTCTGTCATTCCTCATTACAACAGTCACCTATGAGAATAGGTAAGAAACAAAAGGCCAGATGCACAGCTGCACAGATGAGTGGAGCACACTGTAACAAAGGAAAGCAACTCTCTTTGGACATAACTAACATGTGTGAACTTGCTTGACTGTTTGTAATCCTGTTTCTTATTGCCTGCTCTCACAGCTCTGCTGAATTTAAACACAGTATTTTCCAGCCAGAAGTGTCTTCTTTTTCCAATGATAAGTCTTATTGGATCTATACATTGAGGCATTAGGATGAATGGGGATTCAAAGAGAAGGAAGGACAAAAGGGAAGTAAGGTTGATAATTAAAGCAGAGAAGTTCAAGTCAAAGTCTCCGAGTTCCCTTCCCTACCAGAAAGCACCCTGCATGCCTTTGGACATCCCACTTCACCAGCATGTGCCTTGATTGGTAAATCTGTCAATTGGGAACACCAGACACCCCACACCATGATGCCTTGCTGGGTGTCCCTGATGCATGTTTGTGAGTTTCTCAGATCCCACACTGGCTAGCACCACAGAGAAGCTTTTAACTAAGCAGGCAGAAAAGGAAGCGGAGGCTCTGAGATCTGGAAACATCAGTCTGAGGATTCATGCCTGGCAAAGAGTGTCAATATTATTGCCAAGCATATTCTGCTGAACTTCCTGTGAGATGGCTCCTCTTGTTTCTATCCAACAGCG
Source organism: Anseranas semipalmata (assembly GCA_013399115.1). Taxonomy (NCBI): domain Eukaryota; kingdom Metazoa; phylum Chordata; class Aves; order Anseriformes; family Anseranatidae; genus Anseranas; species Anseranas semipalmata. The sequence continues at coordinate 184,876 of VXAA01000816.1, read as the reverse complement.
AATACCCCATGAGGTATGAAAGACCACTGCCATATACTTGCACCACATTTCCACCGCAAACCAAAGAACAAATTCACTAAAATGTCAATGATTCTCAATCACTCCTACAGCCATTGTAGGTACAGTAGCTTTATAGATGGAAAACCGTATTGCACAGAAAGGCAAATTTCTCACCCAGGATCTGCAAACCAGAATCTCACTTACGGCAGAGAGACACTGGACGCTCCCTCCCTTGTACCCTGGAAAGCTGAAACAAAGAGTAGGTGCTTGGGAAGGAGGTGACATCTAGTCTCCAGGAGCCCCCTGCTCCATAGAGGGATGGGGTTGGGTTGGGCATGTGGCTGGTCTGCACAACTCCACAGTGTAGGCTTTTCTGGCTCTCTTACCTCCACAAACAGAGGTCTGGATTACACAGACTCAGATGCAAATGCTGTGCTGGAAGGCCTGAGCTATCAGCCGAGCCCAGGAACTGTTCTGGGAAGTCATAAGAGACTGTGCACAACCCTCCTGCAGAGCCATAATCACCACCTTCCTGCAACCTACTCCAGGATCTCCTGCCCCTCTCAGCTTCCCACCACACGTTTTGTGATTCTCAGTGTCATTAAGATTTTGATAGGAAGCTTCCTCAGTCAGGGAAACTGGCTGTCTGGCCAATATCTCTGTTGTTGTGACAGTGTAGGACCTCACATTTCAGCCACTAGGCTCTTGTCCTAGTCTCCAGAAAGTGATAGATAGCTCCAGAAGGCACTCTTATCTGAGGTTTACTGAACTGTCTTATAAAATTGCTTCTCTCCAGACCATCCCTCCAGTGACTATATAGGATATCTAAGGCATGTCTCAGGGATACATCTCAGGTCTCCTACCAAAAATTTGGGAGGATGAAACCAGGCCTGAATGTACAATGATCTTAGCAGCAGTTAATCAGCTGGGTGTGCTGTGCCTGTCTCCTTGCACCTTCATCTCTGCATTTCTGCTGGCCATGCATCCCTCATCCTCTCCTTCTCCCATTCTAGTTCCTGTTTGTTCTCTTTTTTCAGGGATGAACACATAACTCCCCATCTCTTTGTAAAAGGGTTATAAAATAGCTAGAACAGCACCCAGACACACAATGCTCTGGTCCATGCAGAATCCCTTAAATCTGACCATCCAGAAGCACCTGTTAGCAACAGCTCACTGAGTCAGCTTCCTCAACTATCATGTGCATGCAAATTAAACATATTCTTCTGCACAGGCCATTGAGAATAACAAGTGCTTGGTTTTTAGCAATGCTATAGCTGTCTTCTTGGTAAAACATAGTTTAAAAAAAAATCATGCTCACTTTAAAAAATTACTGAAGGAAATGGCTAATGGACAGACCAGGCATTTCTTGGCTGTGAAGGTGGCATCTTTCAGTGACGTGCCATGATGAAAGCTTTGGGAGTGATGACATGGAATGGCGGCGCGTTCTTGTGAACAGCCTCTCTCAGCCATGCATCTTATGACTGGATCTGAAGAAAGAGTGAAGGATTAAGAATGTATTAGTTATCAACGTCTCTTCTGACAAGTTTCTCAATACAAGACCAAAAGGCAAGCCAGTAGGTTCCGCGAAATCTATAGATATTTATGAAACAGTGAGCAAACCTAAAAGGCCGTGGTTTTTGAATATGACTTGGTAATTTTCTAGTGGAGTTACAAAACAGAGAAGATTTACATTTGGATTATTGTTTGGGAGATATATTGCTTATCTGAAACTTGAGTCAAACTGTTTCTGAAGTGGAAGTTGAGTGGGAGAGAAAAACCAACATGTCAGGAATGTACTTGTGCCTCGTCTTTTCTTCTTCTTCTTTGCTCTTTCAAAACCCAAGTTTTGTATAAAGAGAACAACCAAGTCCTTAAAAACTTTACTTTGACACCCAAATTCTGAATGTTGGAGGTTTTTTCTAGGAAAGGAGTGTAAACGCAATGGAGCATGAAGGAGACTGCAGCTTAAGAGGGGCAGAAGCTTGTGTAAGAGAAGATTAACGCTGGAGAGATGGCTAGGAAGGGACTGGAGTAAATCATTTCTCTTCCTCAGAAAATTAAGTGTATGCAAGGAGTAACAGACAGTGACTATGGGAAAACCTGTCAGAACAAAGTAGCAGTCTTCCATTCTCTCCTACCTACAGACGCTGCCAAATGCACAAGAATGGGGTTGGGGGTTGTTCATAAATAGTCTGGCTGCTGTTTGTCAGAGGCAACAGTTGAAATGTCCGTACACAATTGCTACTTTTGCATGTGCTAAAAATGACAATGGCATCCAGTCGCAATGGCCCCGCTGAGAACTGTCGTTCCAAGTCACAGTCATAAAACTACTGGTGGGTGGTCTTCATCTCGCTTGTCCTCATTATCATTTCATTGTGTTTCTGTGGCCCACTGCACCATGGCACTCCCTGCATTTTAAAGCATTTCATTGACGGGGCAGTTTGACATTCATATTTATATGTCCTTGTTGTACTGCAGCGGTTTCTCCTATTCTTGGGATCCAAGCCTTTTGTGAAATGGTGCGAGGAAGATGTGTATTCAAATCTCGGCCCAATGAATTGGGTATTGTCAGGAAATAACAGAAAGTTTTGAGGATTTAAACATCCTGGACACTATCCTGCTGCTGCCAAACGTAAAGGAAGGGTTTTTTCTTGCCAGGGACTGAAAGCAAGGCTGCAAAAGGAAATCAGCTGGGGAGCACATACCTGCCTTTGGGTTCAAGAGCAAACTTACCAGGTTACATGCTAAAGGGAGGCAGTCTGTGCTCCATCCTCCTCTGCCAGGAGTGAACAAAAAAGCTCCTGTTGACTCCAAAAACAGAAAGTCCAAACCCTAATAATATCCCTTTTTATTTCTTAATTCTTGCTTAACACGCAAATCAAAAGCTAAATGAAGTCTATATGCAGCTTGGTGATTGGGCAAAGCTTGAACTGCAAAAGCAAAATGTTTGCTAAACCTGTGGAAAATAAAAACAAGAGAGAGTTTGCACAGTAGAAAAGTAAAAACTATCGAAACCTGAAGATTTCCTTCAATTGTTTTACTTTGTGCTGTTGGCAGACGGCTCCTCTGCTTCAGGAGCTGGGGCAGGAGCAGAGCATTTGTCCCATGGGCAGGACGGCCAGGGGGCACCGTGGAAATTCAACACATGCTGGGCTGCCTTCTCCAAGCTGGAAAGCAGAGTAAAGTGGGCAGGCATAGGAGGTACATAGGGATTTTGCCGTTTTGTGGGGCCAATGCGTACATAGCTGGCTTACTGTGCGGCAAATACCCCTGTTCTGCATACATAGAGGCTGCACTACATGGCTGTTCTGATTTTCCAAGTTTTGCTTGTTCCAGACACATGAAGGAGCAGCTGCTGCTCATGTGTGCGTGCAATGTTGCCCAGTGAGGAGTTGAGGATGTGTCTTGGCAAATGGCAAGAGCCTTAAGTTTGCAGGTAAAATGCCATGGAAAGGAAATGAACAGATAGGCCCATAAAAAACGTAAGAAGGTGTTTGTTTAAATGTTCTGTGGATGACTGTTCTAAGTAGGGCAAAGCACTACTTGAAAATCAAACTAAAGAAAGAGTAAAAAATCTGACATGGACTTTCTGCAGATTTTCCTTAAAAAGCTACCCTTGGGCATGAAGTCAACGGACTGCTGTCAGCCCAAAGGCCAGTCTGCCCCAGAAGTGCCCCTTCCTGGAACATAGCTTTTAAACGTGACTACCTTCACACACCATTACTGAGAATGCCAAAATTGGTAGAGGAGCCCTCAGCCCACTGGGGTCATAATTCCCTCCCTTACCCAGAGAGCAGGTCTATGCAAGAACAAGGTGTGCAGGCATCTGGCATTGCTTTTCCAACACACCTCCGTCCTGATCTGCAAGCTTTCAGAGCAGGATTCATCCATCCCCTGTGCTCATTCAGTCCTTGGCCTCCAGCTGTTGGTGCCAAAAATGAGAGCAAGTAGGGCCAAGTGGGATGACAGCTTTTGTGCCATGCTCCTTGGCCCACTAGAAACTGGACAGTGAGACAGCAATAAAGATGCCTTTCTCAACCATTGCACCTAGATCTGTCGCAAACCACCAGCAGTAATAACTGAATCCTGTACTTTCATGCCTATATAGCAACAACCTGAGATGGAAGAGGTGGCTCTGGACAGGCAGAATAGGCCAGTACACATCTCTGACCAGTTCAGCGGACCATCTCTGGCATGCTTTAAACTCATGGCACAAGATCCCTGCATAGTCCTCCTCTGTGAGGTGGGAGTCATACACAGCAGAGCTAGCAATAGTAATGCTATTTGTTCAAATATTACTTGCCGTGTTTGTAGCACTTCTGTTGGTGAATGATTGATGGACCGGCCAGAACTGTATTGAGCATATTCATAACTTTTTGGTGTATTTTTGTTTTTGGCTGCCAATGGCTCAGGGTCATGATTTTCATCTTGTGCCTTATTTATGAGCTGTTTGAGCTGACAGATTCCTATTTGACATTCACCCCTCATGGTACTGAGCTGATCACCTAAACCACACAGTACACCTTCTGTTTCCCTCTGGGTAGGTGAAACTTGTCAAAGAGAACAGTAAACAAGGAAATACCACCATGAACACATAAACATTCATGTTTTTATGTGGAGATGGACATTACAAAGAGCAACCAAACACTCCAACAATAGACAACCCTTGCTTCCCTAAGCAAATATCCAGAAGACACAGCATGGAAGGAGAAATCAGATGGAATTTAAACAAATATTCACCAATCCTGTTTTTTAGTGCTTAACCTGTTCTGTTATTGGAATCCTCACCTTTTGGTCATGTTGGAATCTTTTTGGAGATAATATTAGTGTGCATTTTTAATGATAGTGTGTGATTTTTAAAGATAATATTAGCATGCATTTTTATTGCTAGTGTGTGATTTCCTGATGAATTCTCTTAGTACTCATACAGGAGAGGGGAGATGTTCACATTAAAAATCCTAACCAGCTACTTGGTTATTATTTTGATCTGTAATGTGTGCTCTTACCAGCCAAAAATCAAATGAACTTTAGACAAGGTTCTGACCTACATGCAAAAATGAGACCTGACATTTGAAACTTATTAAGTACTTTAATTTTAAAGGCGAGTCATTTCATGAAACGCATGCAGCTTCCTCCCATGCTTATTGCTGCACAGGTGCTCAAGTCCTCCACCAGACCAGCAGCATTGCTCTTTTCAAAGGTGAATCCCTACCTCTCCCCTGATAGCCTGCAAAAGAGAACATATAACAGTTTTGTTGTGATTTAACTTTTCTTTCCCCCATTGGTAACAAGAGGGGGGTGGGGGTAGAAGGTGCCAGCTATTAGACTGCATATTTGACATCCTGCCTTGATTCATTTAAGGAAGACTGCAAGAACATAAGATTGCAAGAAAGATTATTACAAAGAATTGTGAAAAGATGAATCTTGGAAGAGATTGCAGAGGAAAGATTGTTATAAATCATGTGCAGAGACTGTCTATAAACTGCAGGGAAATATGGAAAGAAGAGAAAAGAAACCTTTTTCATAAATACAGAAAAGACAGGTTTAAAAAAACGAAGCAAGGGACACCAGAACACTGCTGCTTTGAATGTTTCATTGTGTTTGGTTGGATTTCATGTAACAGTATGTGTCACTGACGTGACTACTTCACTGATATACTACACATAGGGAATAAATTCCATGCAGTGGCATTTTACATTCTGTACAGCAAAGAGAAAAATACAAATACCTTTCTGAATTTTCCTTTTTGAATTTTCTTTTGTCATTATTAGTATTGGAACCTCTTCACGTGGATCCTGTGGTAATCGGGAGAGGTTTTGCCGTGCATTGTCCCCAGTGCCTGGCCGGCTGCTCGGAGACTGCTCTGCTGCACTGAGAAGCGCTCAGCGGGGAAACAGGGTCGTGTTGGGAATCAGCACGGCCAGCTGTGACCCAGCGCTACCCGGCATCCAGCATCACCGAGAGGGCCCAGTTGTAGGCATGGGACGTGTCCTGGTCCCCAAGCGCCATCGCCTGTATTACCGTATGCACGCTCTAGCAGGGTGCCAACAAGCTCCTTAGCCTCACCCGCTCCCTCCAGCCCCGTCCCACCTGATGCCTCCTGTACACTAGCTCCTTGCACCCCTCCCGCCGCAGTGGGAACGTAGCTTCCCAAGAAATCACACTGCCCCAAGGCCCCATCCCAGGATGACTGGAAGCAGCCCTTCCTTATGCAGCAGGGCATGTGGAGGTGCAGGTGCCGGGGCCCAGGGTCCAGAAAGGCTCCTACCAAAACGCGTGAAGTCGCGTGGTGCTTTGAAGGCTTAATTTGGTCACTGGGCAGCCCCCCCAGCCATCTGTGCTGAGCGGTATCAGCCCTCGCTGGCTGGGCAGAGGCTCCTGGCTCCCCCCTGCCTCGCTCGCCGCTGACAACAGCCTGACACCTCCGATTAGTCTCCCCGCGCCCCCCTCTCCCCACACCTCTCTGGGAGAGGCAGCTGCTGCCGGGTCCCCAAACCCGAGCTGAAGGGTGGCTGGGCCGGGCCTGACGAGCAGCCCCTCTAGTGCCATGCCCTGTCCCTGGCAGGAGCCAGTGGCAGGGGCCAAAGCGGGAGACAACAGCCTCCGCGCTCACCCTCCCAGCTCTCAGGGCTGCAGGTTGGAGGTGCAGAAGGCCGCCTTCACGGCCGCAGCTCGTTCAGCATCCACCAGATCTCTGATTTCAAGGATTTTCTTCCAGGCCTAGTGACTCCAAAATTGCCTTGAACCTTAGCTTCCAGAAACAGCAGCAAGAGACATTTTTTTGTTGCACAGAAGTTTTTGGGCGTATGCTCAATGTTAGACTGTCACGTCTTCAAAATGATCCCCCTTGAAGGAGGAAAAGCCGAGTGTGGGAATGCCTAGGTGGTCTGAAAAAAACCCTCAGCACTTTTTTGATACTAACGGCAGCATTGCATTTCATTCTGGGAGGAATATTCATGGCTAAGCTCTAAGCCTCTGATTTATAATGGAAATACTGATAGATCCAGATCCATTTGCAGATGCTATTATAATGTTTCATCCTGGGGAGGGGAGGGGGAAGGGAAACAGCCTCCTTCCCTTTTCATTTTAAATATCGGTACACTTTGATACTGGTTTCATGAAGCATTTGGATGGGTCCTTATTCACAAATGAATAAAAATGAGTAAAGTCCTCAGAATCAAAGGTAAGCCAAAACTGGCACCCATAAGCACAAGGCAACCCAGAGAGCCCATCTGCAGCCAAACCATGCAGCAGACCCAGACACAGCTTAAAGGCTGGCAACAAGACCGCCTGCAGAATCTGCCAAGGAGCCAGATGCTGTTGCTTCCCAAGCTTGGCATGAGGGTTCCTGATTGCCATCCAACAAAGAGGAAAAAGAGGAATGATATAATGTGGTGGGATAAAACACATCCCACCTCAACCTCCTTTATTGCTCATTGAAAAAAATCGTGGAAGATACTATTGGAAATGTATCATTGTTTTCAGAAATACATACATTAGCCACAACAATGGCCTTGCCAAATGGGAGAAGTAGTAGCTATTTAAATGTATGTGCCATTTGAAAAAAAAATTAGATCTTCATATGCTGTGTTTTGGGTATGGATGTCTTTGTGTCTTTTGTTAACTGTTACAGTGATAACCACTAAAATGAATACAAGTGTGGCAAAAAGCTTCCAGTTTTTTACAGTAATATTTCAAAATCCCCTGTCTCGGCACAGCTGTCTAGATCAGATAGATCACAGTGATGGCTACTGAATGTAAAGAAGACAGATTTGTAAAAGGAGGTGCACAGAAATAAATAAATAAATAAAAAGGAAACTGTAAATAAAGATATGTGCAGAGAAAGGCATTATAAAACAAAAAAATATATCAAGGCATTATACAGATAAGGGCTCTGCTCTTCCACAGAGTTACACAGCTCTGTGTTCATGTAACTTGATTTCATTGGCATTGCAGCCGAGGGAAACTGGAGTAATACTGTGAAGAATCTGGACCAGGCAATATAAAAAGAAGTCATGGGGCTTGTACACCTGAGGATCTATAAAGAGATGAGGACACAATCACATATGGCAGGAGGAAGCAAAATAAATGGCAAAGTAGATGTAAAATAATATGGTGCAGGTAGGTAAAGAAATAGGAAGCAGTAAAAAAGTGGTGTAAAAGAAGAAATGAGAAACTAGTGGTAGAGTTACCTGAATAACAGCTGTTATCATTATTCTTATCACCATCATTATCATCATCATCATCATCTAATATTTTGGAAAATACAAAGTGCTTCCACACATGGTATTTCAGGGCAGCTCAAACATATTTGTAAATTCAAGTAAAATTTGCTAGAGAATCTCAGCTGAAACCAATATGTTGAACATGGTGGACAAATCCATCAAATTATTTCCAACACTAGCTGTTTTAGCACATTCAGAAGATTCAGACACCTGTTAAAAAAGGGGCTTCCTCTTTTAGTTAATAGCACAGCTGAGGAGACTCAGCTTCAGCTAAGCCTGTAGACCAGCTCACGGAGTATTATCTGAAGAGGGCTGTGGTGCGGCTTCACATCTCTTCTGCACAGAGGAGAAATACTGAATGTCAAACCTGAGTCCTCCACGCCAACAAGGCTGCTCTAGCTGCTGAGATACTGGCTCACAGGAGCACTTCTAGTCCATTCTGTGATCCCAACTTTTACTATTTTTCATTATTACACTTGACTTTCGTTACCATTTTTATTGTAATTATTTTGGCTTAGGAAATTGTTTTATTTTCTTTACGTGAATCAAATCACTTTTAGATTTTCTTTTTTAATTCTAGTCTGGTTTTGGTCAGTCTAACCTATTTTAATTTTTTTTTTTTTAATCAAGTCCAATTATTCATATTTCCAATATACACATTCAGTCACACAGTCCTTCCTACAACATCTTTAACAGATCAAGTTGAAAATACTTGGTGCAATATGAGGTATGTAAATATGTTTGTTGTAATGCAAAAATATAAAATAGTGAGAAGGATATTGTAAAGTGTTACATACTAAAAGAAATAAGGTTGTTCTTGGTGCATCTCCCTAAGTTTCAAATACATATTTATATTTATAGAGTGCTAGATGTGATAAATTTATTATATGTGTAAAATCTCCACTGCTAAGAATTTCAGTGACAACCATATTTATGCACTGGAAACTGAAATGTGATACCATAAGAAGGTGTATCTGAAATGGTTTCTTTCACCTTTGCAAGCCACCGATAAATGTTTCCCTTTCTGGAAATGGATGCTTAAGACCAGTAATAAGGAAGGCTTTGGTTTGAATGGCCGCTATGTATTTTTATAGCTGACCACTCCAGAGTACGTAGCCTAAAAAGTTTGTATTACAATGCATTCGTGTCTTGCTCCAATATAACTCTCTTCTTAGTGGACAATGTTGCCTATTGCAGCAATATCATATGATGATGTCGTATCATACAATGAATTACAGAAAACACAGGCACTAATGAGCACTAAAGCATAGGCCGAGATTTTCTATTCTAAAATCTTGCTTTGTAATATCCTAACGTGGCTGAACATTCACCGCTGGAGATAATATTCTCCATGATGCTTGGCTGTCTCTGGCTGATAATCACGGTTCCTATTTTGCTAAGTTTTAGAAAAAAAACCTTCCTTAAAAAGGGCCTTCTTCTCTCAAGAAGCAAATTCTTACATTTAGTGGACTGGTTGAGGACTCCTATTCTGTGAGGGAATGCGTAGGGCAGAAATACCAGTTCCCTGAGATTTGACCACAGAATGGACCATCAGCCACATGTGTGTGGCCAACTCCAACCACTACAGCCTTGAAGAGGCCAGGCCGGCCATGTCCAGCAGAGGCAGGCTGGGGGCCAGCACCTCGGCCCTCTGGGCAACCTGAGCAGACATCGCCTCAGGGTGCAGCGCCTGCCTCCTGCTCCTTGCCCTGGCCGCCCCGGGGTGTGGCTGCTGTGTTGGCACCATCGCGGCTCCGGGAGGCGGCCTCCACCCCATAACATGGCCGGTGCCGGTGTGGGTCCACACACTGAAGACTTCTTGGCCAGCAGGGCACCTGGAGAGCTGGCGGCTGCCCAGGTCCCTGCTGGTGGGCAGCAGCTGCGGCCGAGGCTGGCACCGAGTGGCGGGGGCACCCCGAGGGGCCCCGTCCCCCTGAGCAGGCTCCGGGTTATTAACGGCTTCCTTGGAAGCCATGCTGGGGCCGGGGCCAAGGCAGGCAGCCAGCCCAGCATCCCAGGAGGCTTCCTCGGCTCTCCTTGCCCACCTCTTGTGCTCCATCCAGTGGTGATGAGCCACATTGGAGCCTGCAGGTGTTGACGATAAGGACGGGGGGCTCGGGGCGGCCCTAGGTCCTCCCAGGGGCGCATGGGCCCCGCTGGGTCACTGTCACCCCACAGAGGATGGCTGAACAGGACCCATCAACACCTCCACTGGGCCAAGGCTTGAGCCCAGGGTGCCAGCCCCTTGGGTGCTCACCATGGAGGGCACCATTTGGCCCTGTATGATTTGCTAGGGATTTTACTTTTTTTTCTTCTTCTTTTTTTTTTTTCCCCTTTGACATTAATGTCTCTTTTGTCAATGCTAAACCCTGAAGATCTGAAATCTTACAATAATTCATGTGTTTCCTAAATGCACTGTCCTGCCAGCAGGGACCCAGCAGTGAAGACTGAGACTCTGACACCCCCTCCCTGCTCCGTCCTCTCTTACCTGAGGTGTTTTGGATAAAAATAAACAAGAGCAAGTGCTTCCACTTCCTGGGAGCAGAGCCGGCAGGGCTGCAGCTCGCTGGAGGAGAGCAACTCAGACCTGAAAAGCTTTCTTCTCTGTTGGGATCACAGCTTGAGCGTAGGCTTGTTGTGTCGGAATGGGCCTACTGTACCCAAACATCTGAGCTTTCTCCAGCTCCGAGAGGAACATTTTATACTCATTATACATGCAGCAGAATTTCAAAATATGTCCCTGGGACCAGAATGCAGGAGGAGGACATTAAAGGTTAGGAGGTAGTAGGGAAAAAGCAAAAGGAATGAGTAATCTGGAGTTGCCTGATAACCATTTGAGGCTTAGCCAGAATTAACTGTACCAAGCCTTCGTGAAAGGAGAGTCGTGCTCCTTGACGTATTGTTAACAAAGAGAGGATTTTATTGCTTTAGGTACCTTTTAAAAGTAAAAAGCAAAGGATCAGCTCTACATCCCAGGTTTCAAAATGTTATGATCTAAGCGCAGAATTCATCACTGCCACCACTAAGAGATCATACATCCTGGAGTGTCATGAGCCATCCGTGATTTGTGTCATTGCAGAGGATGATAAATCACTGCTAAAGACATAACAAGCAACATCATCACTGCAACACAATAGATCATGATGCATCAAGATCTTTGCTAAAATATTATTTACAGTTAGCAGGGGCTTGGAATGGCAAAGCAGAAGCCAATATTAATCTTGCCTGTATTGTGCCTTTGTGCACACTAACAGCCCTGCCCTGGGAAAAATGGGATCTGTAAATTCACTGAGGCAATAACCACCAGTTGTATACACTGTGTCTGAAAGGGATTAAGTATATATATATATATATTTTTATGGAGGAAAGAAATGATGGCAAGACCAAGCAAAGTCCCATCTTTCAGACCTTTGGGAGTTCAGTGATTACGCTGTTTAGAACCCATTTGTAACTGCAGGCATGTAAAGGTCCCTGTTTCTTATGGCAATGGTGGAGAAAGAATTTAGTCTTAAACTGGTGTTCAGAAAAGCTCTAAAGGTCTGGACAAGTCTTAGAATTTCTTCCAGCTCTCCTACCATACAACATGTGCGAAGACTGAAACAAATTAACTTAGCGTTACTCCTAAAACTACTTTGGGAATCACTTGAAGAGAGATGCTAAATAAAAAATAACACAGGTGCTAAATAAAAAACATTTCTGACCAAATTAATGTTTGTTTGTTTTGCCTTAAAAATAAAATTATTATTAAAAAAAAAAAAAGAAAACAGAAACAAACAAACAAAAAACACCAAAACCAGATAATTCAAAATTGTGAAAACTGCTACCAGCTAATTTTATAGGAGACTCTCTGGAAACACTCTTGCTCTGTCAATCCAGACAAGTGTTTCTGAGACACTAGGGACTGTGAATTATTTCTCTTTCTTATGCAGGACATTGCTGATTTAGGTCACATCAACAGGACTAACAGTTCCATTTAAAGAAATGCTGAGATGAGTAGAAAGTTTTAAAAAAAAGGCTTCCTGTTAGAAGGAAATCTGCATTTCCAAGCTGCTGATGACCTTTTTGACAACAACAACAAAATAATGCTTTACCAGAGTCTCCTGAGCTCCAGCCTTACTGTGTCAATGCAGGAATATTATCTACCTCCTGCCATTCTGAAGACAAAAGACACAAGGAAAGTGCCTTTCAGTCTTATATCAGTTACTCATCCTGTGTTTGCCTTATGATGTGAAGCTGAGCCCTCCCACAGACTTTAATTGAGTTAAATCATTGCCAGAGCCTTCCAGGCTGCCTCTCGCACACCCTTCGATGCAGGCATTTCTGGTGAGGCATATGATCGGGGACACGCTCCCAGGACAACCGGGAAGCAAGCCACCTACCTGGGAGCTCCAGATATTTCCATCAACTATATTTCACTTCAACATTTTCTTCTTGTTTAGACGATCATCAAAACTGGGGAGGGGAATAGGGAGGAGCAGCAAGCAATTTACTGGAATATGTACAGGCATTCCCCAGATTTTCCATCCTCCTCCTTAATTGGATATTATCCCTCATTAATGACTCTGTCAGAGCCTGTACAGTACTAATTGTCTGTGGTTCCTCTATCTTTCCCTCTCCTCTCCCCTCCCAGTGATTCGCCTTTTGTTCAAGCTCATGAAGTTTAATTTCTGTTCCCCTCACCGAGATGGGAAGCGCATCCAACTTTTGTTCCACCAAAGCGCTCAGAGCCTGGCATTGCCTCCCGGGACTCGTTTTGTAGGAAAGGGGGAAGACCCAAAGCCTGCTGTCTGCTGCATTGCTGGTCACCAAAGCACAGCTCTGGTGGCTGTCTTGCCGTGGCCTGGTCATGGCAGCGAGCCTGCGGCCACCTCACACCCCCACAAGACCCCTTCGTCACTCCTCAGGCAGGTGAGAACACAGAAGGGGAGCCAGAAGTCACCGCGGCCTTTCAGAAAAAGCAGAGGGAGGGTGGGCATTTGCTGCGTGTCATCCCCATTTATCTTGTGAGGGGCTTGTGTTCTTTCACAACAAAACAGCTAATCCCAGAAGAACAAACAAACAAACAGAACTTAATTTAAGCGCCTATTAATCAAGGGCTGACGTGAAAAATGAATGGTTTTGAATGGCTGAGTTCTTTTGCATTGTCGCCTGCTGTGGTGAGCTTTCTGCCAGTTTTTGGCCTTTTTCCGGCTGGGTACCTTGCTAGGATATTTTAGGTCAGTTTATTTAAAGCATTAAGGCTGGTAAGGTTTCCACTGGTGCTAGCAAGCCCCGTGACATCATTCTGGGTGCGATAGCCTCTTCTGACTTACGGCCCGCTTGGTGCTGTGGAGATGCTCGTCCCCAGCGGCGGTCCGGCCGTCACCCTGGGCACTGGCAGGAGACCCGCACCCCGTGTGGCACGGCCCCTGCGTGGCGGGGACCCTCTTTCTTGGACCTCGCCCAGGATTTCTGCCGTGCCCGCAGAGCACAGCCCTCCTCGCCCCCTTGCTTTCATGCTTGGGGTGCTGGAGCAGAAGTCTGGGCTGCGGGGGCGCGGGAGGACCTTTGCTGATGTTTTCAGCAGAGTTAAAATTTCACGACCTGCTTTTTGCTGTCCTGGAGGCCTGCTAGCAGGAGTCATGGATACGCTGCCCGTGCATGTTTTTTCCCTTTCCTGTAACTCACAGCCAGGGACTGACCTGTTATGGTCAACACAGAGAGGCACAGATACAGAGAGCACGAGTGCATCTTTTAACCATTGCTACTCAGAGAAACCTCGCTTTCCATCAAGCATCAGACGACTTGAAGGCAATTCTTCAGGAAGACCTTCTGTAAAGGGAAATTACTACCTGAAAAAAAGATAAAACCTTCTAAAAAAGAACTGTGTTGTAATTCTCTGCTAGCCAAACCGACCATGTTGAGGCGAAGGTGAGATATCTGCCCAAGGAGCTACACGCTGTTCCCCAGCCGTCGAGCCAGCCCGCAGTGGCTCCGTTTCCAGGTCATCCCAGGACACTGAGGAACAGGCTGGCTCCCGCCCGGGGCCTCACGTTTCCAGCTGGCCTGGCTGTCGGGCAGCCCTGCGAGCGCCCCGTGGCTACCTCCGTCCTCCTCACCACCGCCAAGGTCAGCTCTGCCCGGCCCGCAGGCACGACCTGCCGCCGGCCTCTGGTTTCCGTGTGGCACCACTGCACCCAGGGCACCGCAGCCGCTCAGTGCTGTGTCCCAGTAGGAGCTGCTTGTTGCCTGGTCTCTTGTTCTTAGGATGGTAGCAGCTGGGATGATTGGTTTACTTCGTCTGACTCAGAATTGGAGACCGCTTATTTTCCTGGAGATGGAAGACGTTAAGCTAGACCTTCCTCTCGTGCCGAACTATGCTGCTTAAGACAACCGGACCAGGAGTGTTTCCTGGTCCCATCCTGAGAAATATAGGACAGCAGAGACTACGTGATGGTTAGAGACTCTGCTATAAGGTCTGACCCATTTTTGTCCTCTAAAAGCAGTATAACATCTGTTTGCAGTATTTCTGTGTGCCATTTAAGAAATACCTCTGAAAAAGCACCACTAATCATGCCCTGTCCACTTTCAAATTCTATCTCTGCAGCTCCTACTTTATATAGGCTTGGGAATAGATCTCATAGAAACTAAAATGTACACAGAAGATTATCTTGGGGATAGGTTCTGTAGCCAAATGGACCTGTGGCAGTTAAATCTCAGATCAGTCTGACTGTCCTGCAAAGCCTGGTGTGAATAAGTGTGAATAAATGTTAGTTGCTCTGTGCTGAGGCATCCCTATAGAGCAGCAGCTTTTTGGAGGCCCTTGGGACTTTGTTTCTGGAGGTGGCAGGAGAAAGGGCTGGAAGACATGTCCCCATGGCTGCCTGGCTGGCTCAGGCCCCACAGGCTCTGTGGGCTACGGGAAGGAGAGGCTACGGAGACCCCAGAAGCTGCAGCTCCCGAGTTACCCATACTTCAGTTTCATGGCCTGGAAACAATGAGCAGAAATCCCTCCCCAGGGGACTCGCTTCATCTGCGCACAGTCGGCCCCATGTATCAGGGTGCCTTTATTGCCCTAGAGGGAGAAAGCAAAGTCCTGCTGCCCCATGGAGGCACTGTGGGTCCTCCATTTCAGCCCAAGGTGCAGGGAGACCTGGCTCTCGGAGGTGCCGGCTGTTGCTAAAAGTCTTCTCCAGTTCCTGACCGAGACGTTCTTGTTCTGCAGATATTATCTGCCAGTAAATACTCCTCTAATCTGAGAGCCATCAAAAATGCTGGCTCCACTTATTTTAGAGTCCATCTTTGACCTTTACCGCTGTGAAATACATCTACTGATATTCCACCAGAGGCTATAAAACATCTGGCCTGACTGTGCACCAAATAGCTGGAATTTTCTATCCATTTCAGCCTGTGGCATTGACCCCAAACAGCAATTTATCTGCAGCATTTCTGAGTCCCTTGGAACCTGTGGAGCCCACGATGCCGGGAGCAGCATCTATGTGCCAAGCAAACTAAGCCTGCGTCTGGATGAATGGAGAAACCCTGATTTTGAAGGAAGATGGGTCTTACATAGCATGATATAGCAGCCTTCAGGCAGGGCAAGGAGGTTGAAGGATGCCGGCCCAGACCAGGAGCTCCAGGTGTACTTGTGGATGACGAGGCGACATGCTGCCTGCCCTTCAGTGCACTCACTGGGTGGCAGAGCAGTCAGAAAAGGCAGAAGAAATGTGGACAATCGGGCAGGGTGGCAGCAGCCCCTGCTTCAGAGGCTGGGTTTTGCAGCCACCGCGGCTCGGTCCCTCCACCACAGCCCGTGGGGCTGCCGGCCGGTGATACAGGAGAGGGCTGGACGTCCTTTCAAGGTGATCTCCTTGGACAGCAAACAACGCTGGACCTTGCGTTTCTTTTGGTGGGCCGCCGGGAAGATCAGCTGCGCAGGAGCATTTCTGGTGGTGGCATCCATACTGGCAGGGCATTGCGATATCTTCAAATGCACATCTAATTCATTGTGTTTTCTGCTACAGACGAATAGACAAAAGACCTTCCAGGCAGGAGGGGGGCCCTGCTCCACCAGAATTGGGATTTTTCACTGTCAGCCAAGCAGAGGATCCAAACTCCAACAATGAGCTCCCTGCTCCAGCTGAAAAACATTTATAACCTCTCCAAGCAGAGCTCTGGCAGGGCGATACAAACTGTGAGCTCCACAAGCTAATGACCTTGAAAGTATCCATTTATCTTGGCCTTTCCCCCCAGCTTGAGATGCCACAGAAAATGTGAGGCTTTCTTTCTTCTCCTTTCCTTCTTTTTTTTTTTTTCTTTCTGAGCAGGAGGGATGAATATTCACAGAACGCAGATGACATGGAAACCGCTCGGTTTCACCTCTCTGGCTGGAGCCCAGGGCTGAATTCCCAGTGGAAACCCAGCATGGGAGTGACTATCCCTGCTGTCCTCAGTCCGAATACTCCAGGAGGGACGTCTGTGCGGAGAGACACCACTGCTCTGCCTCTCCTACCTGACTGGTCCACACTGCCTGCTCCTTCATTAACCTTCCTAAATAAACAATATTTGTAACCACAAGGTCCAATCCTTTGAGCCCATTGTTCTTACCCACCAAAGGCAGCTCCTATCTTGGTGTGCTGTGACAACCTGCACCGCATTAAAATCCAGGAAACACGTTAGAAAAGTCCCTCAAACAAATGGAGCTGGTGCACAGTAAATGGTATTTCCTCAGGGAGAGCGGTGACTCCCTGGAGAGTTTTACTTTTCAAAGTCAGTGTCTGTTTTCTATGCATTGCCACTGTATAAAAACCACTAGCTGGCACAGCAGGGTGCTCCTTTTCTCATGGGATATACGACTTGGGTGTAAAATAATCCCTTTTCATTTCCTTTGGCACTCAGTACAGACAGCTGAAAGTGAAAAGGAAAGTCACACAAAGCAGCTGATGGACATGGGCAGAAGCTGCTACTAAGAAACATCCTTCCACTTACAGAAAAAAAAATAAATCTGATATGCCAAGATGCTTTCTGGCTGCTGCACGTTTTACTCCTCATACAGATGTGGCGGGAGCCGACCACTCTATTTGCAGCTCTCCCGATCTGGCTGCTGCTCCGCAGATGCTCCAGCGCCTGCGGGCTGGGACCTGGCGCTCACCTTTGATCCCAGCCGGCTTCGTGGGCTGTGTGCTGGGACCAGCATTTGGGCTCCAGAGAGAATTTGCTGGCTGCTGCCTTTGAAGCTGTAGAAGTAAGCACCAGCTCATGTTTCCATTTTAGGCATACATGTAATGTACATCTTTGCTTACTGGACACTCTGGGATGCAATCCAGCCTCAGGAATTCTTGGCTTCCCGCTGGGTTTTGATGACTTTATAAGAGGTGGTTTTGCACTGCAGAGGTCCGCAGTAGTCATCTCCTGACTCCCTGCCAGCAGGACGGAGGCTCATGCGGTGACTCGAAGAACTGAATTTTCATTCCGACAGACGTGCCCCGCAAGGGCGCCCTGTTTGCGGGGAGATGCTCGGTGAGACCATCTACAAAGCCTGCCTTGCTCCTCAGGCTCCCCGACTCTGGAATAAAGCAGGGCGCCTGCCTCGCCTGAAGGAGATGGCTCTTTGGAAAGCCGTCACTTTTAAACACGCGGGGTAGAGCTCTGCTGGGCGAGGGGCTGCCGCAGAAAGGGACCCACGGCACAATTCCCACCCGGCGGCTGCCGGTGAGACCTGTGGAGCTCCCGGCCTGACTCCAGCTCCCTGGGGTGCCCACCGAGCCCCGCGGGGTGCCGGGTAGGGCCCCGGCTCAGCAAGGTGCGCGGGCGTCAGCTCTACGCGAGCGGTTAGAAGTTTGTCGGCATTCAGCGGAGCACTTCAGCGGATCGCTCGCACAATATGATCACATTCAGCGTGAATACAGCTATCAGAGCCTGGCTGCTTAAAAATACCTTTATGATACGGGGCTTTAATTATTTCTTTAAAAAACAAAAATCCCTTCACAGAAAAGGAAATGTCAAAGCCTTTTCAAAGCTCGTTAACACAGTGAATAAGAAACCAGCGTTGATTTACATAACAGAGATATACATACGTATGTATACGTGCGTGTACATTTGCATGAAAAGCATTTGCAGAGCATTCTAAAAATAGGAGACATTTCAGAGGGTTTTTTGGGCAAATAAATCTTTACTTGCTTTTCTGTTTTATTACTTCCCTCAAAATTAATCATTTAACTTAAAATCCAGTCCTTCCATCTTGTACAATGTGCAACGCAATGAACCACCGGCTCTCCCACAAATACCTCGCTCTAATTCCTCCCTTGCAGGCACAGCCACGCACACCCGGTGCTACAGGGATGGAGGTAAGTAAAGGAGAGATGTCTTTGTCTGTTCTCTGGCGGTTCTCCTAAACTGAAACTCAACCCTTAATTTGGAGGCCAATTTTTCTCTGAGGAAGGTAGAGAAGTGGTAATATTTCCTTTTGAAACATTAACTATTTTCACATGAAAATGTTTGGAGGTTTGATGTACAAAAGCAGGAAAGGGAGGAGGTTAGATACCAGCTCTTGTGAACCGTATGCTCCAAATTCTTGAAAAGATGCTTAACCTAAAGCTCAGGCGTACCCTTGCTGATTCGGGGGAATGGCTCCCATACTTCACGCTTAGCATGTGCTTAACTGCTCCTCTGGGTCGGGGCCCCAGTTAGCAGACCAAGATCCAATTTTGTTCTCAGTTCCAGCTGCATAGGACTATATTAAGCAAATAGGTTCATACCAGTAAAAAAAAAAAAAAAAAGATTAAAATTTGGCTCGGGATAGAAAGGGAGAGCATGACACAGAAAAAGGTATTTTGTTGTTGGATGCTGCTGCCTCTGTTACATATTTTTGCACTCTGACAGCTCTTCGTCCTCTTAAAATGTATTTGCTTCAACCTCTTCTCATTCAGATCAGTCTTTCTAGTTGCTCCTGCAAAGCAGCCTCTCAAGAGAAAGTGCTCAGATAACTGCACCCAAGAATCCCCCAATTTCTGAAACAAAGCCTGCTAGCTAAAATCTAAGCAAACCCATAGATAAAACCGACATCCACAAGTTAAACCTGCACCTACGTCCTTGAGTAACCACACGGCGGTATCTCTGTAACCTCTGTTTCTTCACCCTTCCCTTCTCTTCAAGCCATTTCGACCTTGACCCTGTCGGGACCTCAGCCAAGGGCTGATGTTACTCAGAGGTCAAGCCCATTGACTTCGGCTTAGCTGAGGTGCGTTCTCCACTTCCCACTTTTTAATGATTTACACTAAATTATCCACTCGCTGCTAGAGGTGGGCTTTGGTGTGTTCCTGAATGGGATGGACTTAAATGTGAACTCAAGGTTTTGTTTCAGTGCCGTTGAACGACCTGTGTACCCCCAGCACTGGCAGCTGGTTTCAAAATGCCTCACACGCTGCTGGGTCCATGAAAACCAGCTCATACTGGTGTGCTTGGTTCGTCTGTCACGTGCACCCATAAAACATCAGGGGCAAATGCAGCAGGGGTCAGTAAGGGCAACTGGTGCGTGCAACCAGGGAGTGCGGCTCCAGTGCTCCCCGCTTTCCTGCCTGCCCTGAGGGCACCGCAGGGCCCCAGCCTGAAAATGGCAGTGCCAGGGCCATGGCAAGATGGGGGCATGGGAGAGCATCCCCCTGGCACAGCCAGGCCATGGGGCTTGGCCAAGGGCCCCAGAGGCTTGGGGCTGGCTTTGGCCAAGCATCCAGAAGCTGGTAACATCCAACGCAGCGTCAAACAGATGCCTGCTCTCCTAAGGCGGTTCGGAGTGAATGAACGCACAATTCACGGCAAACACATGGTTTACCCCAATCTCTAGCAACAGCCACTCCATTTTTCAAAAATATGGTTTCATCTGCATACAAGGAAAGTAGGAAAAAGCAGCATGGATGGAGGCACATTTGGAGACGCCCAAAGCTTGTTTGAAGCACTGGCTTCAAACAAGCATCTCTCAGCACCAGGCATTAGGGTCAGTCCTGGCTGGCTCTCTCCCCATGAAGGGAGGACAATCAATGAAGAGTTTAAACGTTATTAAGTGTAGCTATTTTTTTCTGTTAGTGTCTTTTCTTTTATTTCTTTCTTTTTTTTTTTTTTTTGA
>VXAA01000816.1:153641-164537 GCA_013399115.1 Anseranas semipalmata | reverse complement strand
TTTTTTTTTTTTTTTTTTTTGGCAATTTGCTGTAGTGGTTCTGATATGCAATGTAAAATAGAGGGTTTGTAGAATCACTGGTAGGACAGCGTCGATGTGGCAAGCCAAAAGTTTGAAGAAAAATCCATGCATGCAGGCTCCTAAATATGGATCTACATGGTTATTTTCAGCCAGAGTCTTGCACATCCATAGCTCTGGGTTAGAAAAACACAAGCCCCAGGTGAAATGCGTTTGGAGGCTCTCTGCCATCTGATGGGAAGGAAGACCCCTGTCACACAGTCATCTGTATGACCTACTTGCTGCTAAGGAATTGTCCAGGACTCACATAACAACTCCAAACTCAGGCACATTCCTCGAGCTGTGTGAGGAAGCTTGCACATTGCCTGACCACATTATATCTGCCTCTAGGCAGTGTTATCACTCCTTCCCTTCCATATGCTTAAGCAGAATTTTTACAAAAATAAATGAAATACATATGTACATTATGCAAAGAGTGTTCTTGAGCCGTGCTATATTTGGTTTTGCATGATACGTATCCAGCGTGTAGACCATTGGCACTCAGTTTTTAACTGTTAGAGATAAGCAGAGTCACAGCAAGCTACAAAAGAGTGTAAAATATGCGGGGCCTGATCCTCCGGCTGACGGAGGCCCCTTTACATCATGCTGGCACCGCGCTGGAGCCTAAAAGCAAGCGCACATGTGACTGGAATCCACTCTGAGGCCCTTTTATACTGCCAAAAGAGCTTAAAGTTGCCTGCATTCAAATGAGACTCGGATGCCTGTAGCACAAGCCAGTAGCCGTAATTAAAAGCTTCGTTAACACGGCTGCCCATCTGCCCTCGGAGGAGCGGGAGCGCCGTCCCGGGACGGGCACAGTGGGTTGGGTCTGGTGGGTGCCCCCCGGCTGGGGACATGGGGACATGGGGACGGGCTAAGGGGGACAGGGCGTGAGGAGGAGCTTCCCACTTCTCCCAGCTGCTCCCTGCACAAACTAGGATTTGCACCGCCCGCATCTTTCTTCCCAGGGCTGCTTTCCTCCACACCAAGCGCCGGCAGGGAGCAATGCGTGTGGACGTGCCCGGGGACGCCTGCCCCTGGCTGCAGGCACCCAGCGCGAGGCAGGGCGGCACAGAATCGCTCTGCCCTCTCCTCGATCCCCGTGCAGCGCTTGCTCCTTGGCCCAGGTCGGATCCTGCCGCCCGCACGGGTCTTGCCCTCCGTCCAGGCTCCGGCTCCGTGCTCCTTGCTCCTTGCACAAGGACCCGGGCACGGCCGCAGCTGCAGCCAGGAGGGAAATTTGGGCTTCTGGCCCAGGACCACCAGTTCATGGCTCCCTCCTGCAATAAAAGAAAGTTCTCTTACATTTAAAGCGCTGGGGGGAAGGATTTTTTTAATATATATATTTTTTTCAATCTCCAAAGTCACATGGCCAGACTATTTTAAACATTCCTGGCTATTCCCCCATGCACCAGCTCCCTTGGCTGGCACCGGGGTATTCTCGAAGCTCGGGTAGGAGAGTAAACTCTGCATGTATAATTTATCCATTGTAAAGGATGCAAAACCTACTGGGAACAGGAGGGGATAAGAAAGAGTGAAGACACTTGTGGATGCCAAGAATTCCAAGTGCCAGACCTTGCTAGCTCTCTTCCAAAATGGAGGGTCCTACACGGCTTGCGTTCAGCTAGAGCTGAACCCAGCCCTGCCTGCTGTGTTGAGATTTGGCAGCCGGCAGCTCTCCATTGTTGCCATCTCGCATCCAGGCGGCGGTGCCAAGGCTCCGGCTGCAGCCCCCGTCGCGGCGCGCGCCGGTGCCGCGATATCTGGCTGCTCCGGCTCTGCCGGGGCCACCGCGAGCGGCTGGGCAGGGCGCAGGGGACGGTCACCACGGGGGAGCCCCCACCAGCCCCGCTTGCTCCCCGTGACGAATGGCTGCTATGAAAATAACAGAAACATGACAAACAAGCGGGGCGGGGGGGAAACGTGAAATTTTATTCTCCGTCCTCCCTGCTGGGCTAGCCGAAGGAGAGCAGGCAGTAATGTTAAGCACCCTGGGTGCAGTCCCGGGGCCGGTGCCCGCTGGCTGCAGGGTGGCTCAGCCCCGGCTGGCCTGGTTGCAGGGAGAGCGAGAGGCTGCGTGCTGCAGCCCAGCTCCCCGTCTTCTTCCTCCCGCTGCCAGCCCTCCCGGGGACTTTATCCTGGTTTGTGTGGAGGGGAAGGGACAGGCTTTTATACCTTAGCAGGGCGATGGCATCGTTTTGAGAAGCAAGACATGTCAGCGTCGCCCAGCCCAGGGCCCCGCAGCTCCTGTTGGCCTCCCTGGGGTTTGTCTTTCATAGGCACGGGGGGTCCGATGCAGCTGCTGTGCGATTGCTGCAAGTAGTCATCTGGTGTTTTTTCAACCTCATTCAACACGGGGTTTGAACTGGATTTTGCAAAACGTGAATCCTGTAAAAGCCAGGGCTGAGCGCCGAGCGCCGTCCCTCTGTTCTGCCTGGCATCCCAACAGGAGATCCCTGGGGAGGGGATGCAACAAGGGAGCTGGCCCCAGCTGCGTCCCAACTCCTCCATCCAGGGCCAAAACTGGGTCCAAGCACCCGAACCCCCCTGCCCATCCCTCTGCACACCCCTGGAGAGGGGTCCTGAGCTTCCCCCTCTTTGCAAGCACCAGCAGGGTTTTGCTGGTGGCATGTGAGCAGGCAGGTTCCCCAGGAGCAGCTGCAGGGAGGCACTGGTGCTTGCACTGGTTGAAAACCGGAGCTGCACCTCAAGTCAGGGGCAGGGGGCAGGGGAAGGTCCCCGGGACCAGGGTGTCACCTGCCCCATGCCACCACATCCCAGCTGTGCCCATCAGATAAGCCAACCATGACTGGGAAAAGCAGTGTGCTCTAGGCACTAGGGCAGGGAAAGCGGCAGTGAATGAATACATTGGTTTCCCATCTCCCTTTTTTAACTTTGTCTCAGTCTCCTTTTGTTTCTTTATGTATTTTCAGTTTGCCCCGTTCTTCTCCTAGCCTGATAGTCCATTTTTTTTCTACTTTTCCTGTTTGTCCTGTCTCTTTTTGTCTCATTTTTTTGCCTGGTTGCCTCTCCTCCCCTAT
Organism: Anseranas semipalmata; assembly: GCA_013399115.1. Classification (NCBI taxonomy): domain Eukaryota; kingdom Metazoa; phylum Chordata; class Aves; order Anseriformes; family Anseranatidae; genus Anseranas; species Anseranas semipalmata. Next base: position 161,439 of record VXAA01000816.1, on the reverse strand, counting down.
CAATGACCTACAGCTCACTTTTCTGGGCTTCAGCAATTCCTGCCTCCTTTTCCCTGGGTCTGCTTCGTTACCCCCCCATGCCATCCCCTCCCCTCCACGTGCCCCCTCTCCCCGACACATCCCCTCCTCACACACTGGAGCAAACCATGCCAGCCTGCACCTGCAGCCACCTGAGAGCAGAAGACCCCAAAGCGGGTGCTGCTGTCGGCTCCAAGCTGCTCAGAGCCAGGTGCCACGGCAGCAGTGTCCCCGCCAGTGCTGTCGCCGTGCCTGCCCAGGTATCTGGGGAGCCCAGCCCATGGCAGAAAGGCCGGCAAAGCCCTCAGCCCAGCCCCACCATCCCGACTTCTCTGGCCAGGTGGGAAGGGGCCGGAGGGATGCAGAGCATCCCTCCTCTTTAACGTGCTGGCCACAGGCTGGAGACAGAAAAGGGTCCCCACACCGACCTGGGGAAATCTGTGAAGGATTTCGGTACCTCACTGAGGTACTGCGGAGGAGATCATCAGACCATGTGCTCTCTTTTGGCCTGCCCTCTTCAGATGAGCAATTGAAGCGCGGGAGCGGAGGGCAAGGCAGTGCCATGCACAGCCCGGCTGAGCTCTTACTTGCTGGCTGCCAGGTCCCGCACGCCGCCAGCCTTTCCGAGATGCAGGCTGTGGGCGTGATGGGGACAGGCAGCACTTGGATGTCTCAGGCTGGGCAGGGCGGTGTGAAGGTTGTGGATGAGGGCTCGACTCGGCACCAGGGCGATTCTCTCTGTGTCTACGCCTGTGCGTTCGGTGAGAGGCAGCGGTGCGCTGGGTGGTAGGGCAGTGAGGCAGTCCTGCAGGAAACACAGTGGCTCCACAGCTAAGGCAAGCTGGTTTCCTCTAATAGTCAGGAGCCAAATAACCAAAATTAAGTTTCTTTGTCATTTCCCTTGATAGCTTGTGAGAAACCAGTCTCTTTCAAGAGAGAAGTAGTAACCGATAAAATTACAAATGAGGCCAGTCTAGAAAAATATGTTTTCTCGCTGACTTGTTGGAAGGGAACTGAGCATGTTCTTATGCAGAAAAAGGATAATAAACGTCACCTTGAGAGATTCCCCCAGATGTTGGATCAAGTCCGTAACGGGAGCTAATCAAACCTCTGCCGTAATTGTTTACTAACAAGCTGCACTTCAGAAAAAAACTGTGCTGAGAGTCCCATTAATGTAATGACTGATGGTAAATGCAGTTACTGCACACAGGGAAGGGCACCGCTCTTCAAGGGCAGCCTTTCAATGTCGTCTTGCTCTGGTTTGGCAAAGGAAAATTCACCTTCTGTGGAGTGAGCTGGCCAAGGGACACTTCTCCGGGTGTGGTTTTGACAGTGCCAACACCTGATGCAGGGCTGGGAACCAAGCATTCTCCTTGCTCTCATCTTCATGGGACACAAGTGTGTTGTGGGTTTATTCCCAAACACACAAGAGGAACATTTACTGATTGCACAGCCTTTTTGTGTAATGCTTGGATGGCAGCTTATGATTTCCACTTAGTGGCACACTGTATTCACATCTCCTGTGCCACTAATATGTTTTGAAAAAACACATTAGCTGCCTTTAACTATAACTTCATGTAATAATAAGCCATTATTTTTGATTTTACCAGTTCTGTACTGTTCCTTGCCCCTAGATGACACTCATTGCAACTGACTTCCCTCTCTGCCGCTGGTGCACATGTGCATGTGACCCAAACGCTGAGATGCGCACCCTCCCGGGCACATCATGGCCAAAATGGAAATGCAGGAGCTGGGAATAAAGTCAGGAAGCCCTTCTCCTCCTGGCCATTCCTGAAGGCCACCGGTGAGTACATCCAATGTTCAGGGAAGACTCTAGAGCACAGAGCCCCTTACTACTGGATTTCCAGCACCATTTATACATGTGTGTGAATGTACGTATGTACCTGATGCTTCGCTTCACTTGGGGCCGGCTGGGGAGGGAGAGAGCCAGGCGGTGCTCAGAAAGCGCGATGAGGGCTTGAAAGCCCTGGCCGGAAAAGAAAGGCCTGGGAGCAGCTCCTATGAAGTTGTTTGTCCCCTCCAGGGGCCCCTCAAGTCCCTGGTGCTTTTCCACAGTTGTACCCATTGTGCAGAAACTCTGCACCCCACTTCTGCTATTGCTTTGCAATGAGATGGCAGGGAAACCGTTCCTCCATTTTCTGAACGGAAAACTTGCTTCCCCGGTCTTCTCTGCTGCGCTCCCCACATTACCTTTGGTTTTTTTTGTTTTTTTTTAAATACTTGCCCTGATTGTCCCATGTGGTTGAAATGCGAGCTCACCAGCGCCCATGCTACCACGCTGCCAGCTCAGTCTGTCCTTCTCCCCATTGTCACGCAGAGCGCAATTTTCACCTGTTATTGACAATTCAATATTGGGAGCTTTTAATTCCAAAGATTTTGATTTTTCCATGAAAAAGTGAAAATGAATCTCGGCAGGATTGCAGCAGAAATGTTGCAAATGAACAGGTCACGTTGAGGTGGAGGGGGAAGGAAACAGGGAGGAGGAGAAGGACAGAGCGAAGGGGAGAAGCACACACAGAAGCCCTTACAGGCGGGCACTTAAATAATTCAGGTGAGAAGCATGACCAGCAGCACAGATGTAGTTTGCTGCACAATCCAACAGAAAGCAGCACTGCTTGCACTGACCCATCTGTTACATTGGTGCAGCTGTGCCTGCAGCTCAGCTTACACCACCCATGGATGAGGACCCCCAGATTTTGGAGTAGTTCTACGATGTAGCTACCAGTCCTTGTAGGTGTCACCCTTATTAAATTGACTGGGACTTTCCCCTAAGGGTTAATTGGACTGGTAAAACAACGGAAAAGTGGTGTTTAAAAAAAAAAAAAAAAAGAGTGCAATAACCAAAGTTAAATATGGGTCTGTTTTCCCTGTTATTTCTAATAGAATAGCCTATATTAAATATTAATGGGTCGCTTTTTGGCCTTATGTGCAACCGGAAATCTCACAGGATAGAGGGCATTGTCCTTAGTCATTTCGGACATCGACCACTGCAGCTGCCCAGGGGCATGAAGAGAGCAAGTCCCCGTCTGCCTAGCAAGACTTTGGGTGGATCCTCATACCCCAGAACCAGAACTCTTCATTGATGCTGCTTCTGGGGCCGTGTCACTGTGTCTCCCAGGTCTAATGCTCTGCTGGAGACCCGTCTGCTACCTGTATCAAAGTCTGAAGTCTCCCATCTTCTCGTGGATGAGCACCCATCAGCTTGTGCCCAGCGGGCTTAAAACACGGCTGCCCGTCTTTCTCCTCCCCTCATGCGGACCCCCTTGTCTCTGACCGCTCTGCACGTCCTGTCACCACCCCTCCACCCGTCCCGCCACCTCCGTCCTCGCCCCGCGATGTCACCTGGGCAGCGGCTCCCGCGGGCGCCTCCCCCGGGCTCCCGTCCAAGCCCGCTCGCTGCCGCTTGCAGATTCTTTCTGCATCACGTCTCTGAGATATGGCCTTCCTTACCCATCTGTACAGCTAAAACTCTTGTCAAGACTCTCAGCGTTTCACATCTCAATTACTGCAAAATCCTTCTCCCTGCTTGGCAAAGGCAGCCTCAGCCAGCGCTTCCTCTTCCATCTCCCTGCCCAGCCACCACCTCACCCGCCAACCACAGCTTAAAGCCATCTCTGCACCAAAGGATCACGCACAAACACCTCCTATCAGTTACTTTTCTGCCATCCCTCGCTGGCGGTCGCAGAACAGCGGTGAAGATGCAGGTGCGATTTTACAGGTTCCCCCCTTATCGCGGCCGCTAGGACCTGGGAGCTGGGGTGACCTCGCCATAACGCTGGGATAAACCAAGGCAGCCGGGGCCAAACCCTGCCACAGCGCGGCACTGCCTTTCCCGGGGCTCTCTACGTGCTCATCTCTTCCTCCCTCATCCTCTCTTCCCAGAGCGGCTCCTCTTCCTCCTTCCCCTCCTACTTCATCTCCCCTCCGCGGAGTGAGGAAGCCTGTAGCTGGCTCCCGCGTTTCTCTCCTATTTATCCTCAGGTCTGCACAGCTTTTACTTTGTGTTTTCTGCCCTAAAGATGACAGCAAACTGAGAGTTTAAACAAATTTGGCTGAATGGGGTTTAATGAAAAATTAACTGTTTTAATACTGGCTTAACCATCAAAAGAAGAACATTAATGTTTAATATTTAAACAACACATCTTCACAATAATTCCACCACATTTCACATAGAGGATCTGCAGTAAACGCCTGGGGTAAGGCAATAAAAACCCCAACAGTAACACTAGTTACTGTTTTAACCCCATATTGATTGTCTTCCCCAGTCTATGCAATGTTCTTTTACAAAGAGAATTGAGATATTTTTCAATGACGTGTCCTCCTTTCCTCTGCCACAGTGAAAGGTAAGAATATCAAACTTCAGACCACAGCCCTGACTCCTTAAGCCTTCTCAAGACCAGGGATAAGAAAATGTTATGCAAATGAGTTGCCCTTTAAATGTATCTTTAAAAAAAAAAAAAGCAACAACATATCACTGGAGAAAGATTGAATTGACATTTCATCTTCCGTGTGTACTGTCCAGGTACAGGTCTCAAAGAAAAGCTTCAAAGGATAAAGAACGGCTCCAGCGTCTGTACATTTTTGAAGTCTCCCCAGATGACTGTGCTAACGGGACTTCTTGCCTTGAAACTGCAGTACGCCGTGCAGCCAGCGCCACGGGGGGTCCGTAACTCCTGCCCCTCTGCAGCCCCCGGCTGAGGGCCCGTCACCCAGCCGGGGCTGGACAAGCCACCAGGCAGGGACCACAGTGCCCCGGGAGCACGTTTCGGGGCAGGTGCTGCTGTTGACAGCTGACCTGCCGAGGAGCCGTGGGCCAGTTCTCTCCCAGTTTTGGTTTCAGCTGGTGGCCAAGACCTCCGCGTGGCCATTATTTATGGATATAAATACCTCTGAGCATGCGGCTTCCCAGCCCCCTGCATGCTCTCACTGATGAAGCACAAACAACTTGAAAAGAAAACACCTCGCCAAGGAGGAAACATCGATTACCTTTTATTGCCTGGACTAGCTTCAAGATCCTTTTACATGTAAAACGACAACAGTTTCTTAAACTGTGAGGATGTTTAATTTGAGACAGGAGTCTCGCTTAAGTAAATCTCTGCCTATAAAAGTGTATGATCCAGCTGGATAGCAAGAAAACAAATCACATGCACTGCAATATAGAGTAAAGAAACTACAATGCTTCCAGATGCATATTACAGGAAAATAATTAAATAGTATCCCTGGAAGTAGACATCACAGTTGATGTAGATAAATAAGAAAGCTTTGTTGATGTGAACCCAGAAATAAAGCAGAGGAAGAAAGCACTTAAATATAAAAAGTCATCAAAGAAGTTGCGCGTCTGCCTTGATCGTGCTTCCAGAAAGTTTCTAGGTCACATGTCCTGCAGTTTTCCTGCTTTCAAACCTGAATTCTGTAACACAACAAATATTAGACAGGAAAAGATGGACAGCCAAAACAGAATGCAGACAAGGATTCTCAGACCACAACATGAAACATTGCCTGAAAATTCAGATTAAAATATCTCTGTGCTCTTTATGTGGCACACATGAGCAGTAAAATATACCAGTAGAGAAACTACCGGAGTGAGGCTTTCTCAGCCTCAGACTGGGATTGCTGCAGGCACTGACTGCTCCACTGCCCCCTACACCACGAGGTCATGTGCTAGGGTGTTTTGATTCACGGGGCAGAACATGCTATTAAGATCAAGGATGTTCTTTTAAGAACTATCATGTCCAGGCAGTTGTGGAATATAACTGATGAAGGTTAATGTTAATTTTAATTGGCGTTCTTTCTGGAGCAGCTCAAACGACTTTTGTATGAAGCCTGATAGCTTCCTGGTTCCACTCCCAAAGTCCTGATGTCCCCACACAGCCAGAGCCTTCTTACCAGTGGCTACCACACAACCTCAGTCCCGCGAGGCTGCAAATGACTCCATGAGTGCAAACTTACATAGCAAATATCCTCCAGTCCAACTCTTTGCAGCATTATCCTTTACCCAACTGCCTTTAGGGTTGTGTAGGTTCCTATGATGCCCTCAAGCTTTCCAGAAACTGAGAGTACTCCTTCCTTTCCTTCTCCCTGTGATTTATTGCGCCCTCACCTCCCAGCGGAGCAGACTTTCCTCCACAGCCAGGCTGACACCCTTGCGATGGGACCATTTCTGGGGGGTTGAGGAAGTGCACTGCTGAGATCACAACCAAGTGGAGAGCACGCTGTCCTTTTACTGTGTAGTTGTGCACAGTGCAGCACAGAGGGTCCCGCTCCACTGCTGAGACTCCTGGCTGCTGCCACAATCCAAGTAACAAGTAGGTCAAACACATTTTTCAAGGGGAATCAGTGACACACAAGCCCCATCTGTATTATGGTTAATTCCACTTTCCTTGGCTATCACCCCCCCACCCTCCCCACCCCCCAGGCAATTGTTGCCCCATCTGAAAGGTCTTTGGGGAGTGGAAAGCCCCATGTCAGGGACCTCACAAGAGCAATGCTGGGCCACAGTGTGGTGCTCATGACGCTTGCTACGATGCCAAGCAGCAGCTTTATATCAGGTTCAGATTCCCACTGGTCTGAATCACATTCAACAGAAGTGTTACAAGTGCAAGTTAAAGCCATTTAACTGAGTTTTCTCAGTTGTTTCCACAAATTTTCACCGGTGGCAGGTACTAGGACAGGATGCTGCTGCTTCCCTGCAGGGGCAGGTGATACCTGCTAGTTTAGCATGGATTCCATTAGCATACGGGGCCAGGAAAATGTCAAACGAGAAAGGAGAGCAGGAATGGCCTTAAATGCACTCACTGAACTACTCTGGTAGGGAAAGCATTTACTTCATTCAGTTGCTTGTCACAGTTTTTTTGTATTGGTGCCATACACAAATATGCACTTAGAGCCCATTTTGCACACTCCTGCAAACCATTCCTATTAGGTAGTGGACCCTAGACTTGATGTCAGTTTGCAGTGCAAGTAAACAATATTTAATCCAAGGACTTTCTGCTGCGTTATAACTTTTCAAAGAGCTTCACATGAAAGCCTACATTGTTTCTAAGTGCTAGACATTTTCCTTCTCTAAAGTTTCTAACACGGAACTTCTGCTGGGTTTTGGATTCAGGTCTTGTCGGTTCCCTGGCTGCCAAAATGACTTTTGTGAAGCAGATAAAACTTGGAATAGATCTGGTTCAACCTTTACAGCCAGCTCCTACGCCTATGAAGTTTCTGAAACAAAACCCAGAGTCTCTGGAAAAAAAAAAAAAAACCCTCCCGCACTCTCAATTGTCGCTCAGTTCTCAGTCAGGTTTTACAGTTGGGATTCATTGCAGCCCTAAAATCAGCGACCAAACTGAAATCCCCTTTTAAACTGCCCATTGCTTTTATTCTTTTTGCCTTTTAAGGTGCAACCATCTCAAAGTGCTGGTATGGAATTTGCATCGCAGAGTTGCTAACAAAGAAACAAAGCCGATAGCCAGGAAATCTGACAAAATATTAACCACTCTCTGTTGACCTGAGGTTTCAGCAAACCTCTTTTTTTTCGTTCAAGTACAGGAAATTTGCGTGTGCCATTTAGAAGCTGGAGGAAAAAAAATACCTTGCAGAGTATGGTATTAAAAATAAATAAGTAAACAAAAAGCACATTAATGCCTTCCTCTGTGTTAACTTGCTCTAAAACGGAGAGGCCACCCCGGGCCCCCCGGCTCCCGCTGCCCGCCGGCAGAAGCCGCCCGCCCTGCCCCGTTGCTCCCGAGCAGGCCGCGGGGCCGCCCGCCCC